>JAQGDQ010000758.1:0-95000 GCA_030141605.1 Tubiluchus corallicola | reverse complement strand
GCATTCTTAGCACTTGCTTGTCTATCAGCAAAAACTTTACTTGATATATGTAAATAATACATGAACATAATCTTCAAAGTAACTTTAGGTTTGTTAATCCTAAATCTCCATGCCGCGAGCATTAAGGCTGATGGTACTACGGGGGTCAGAACATGGAGACCAGAGATCAACCATGGAATTTTAACATTCAGAATAGTGGGAACTCAACAGTGTGACTCTGACTTTCAAGCACACTACATACTTTCTTTATGTTATCAACCCTTTCTGTAATAATAATGTAAATGAAAAAACAAAAACAGTGAAAAAAGTTTGCATACTTATTTAAACAACTCCAATGTTATTGGTTGTGTTTGCGTTAATAGTGGAGAATGTAAGGAGATGATGATGACGAATGAGAGGTAGGTAGTGCGTCTTGGTCTAGGAGATCATCTCGATGATGGTGGTCTAACTAACTAGACCTTTTACTATAACCTAGTATTTTCTTGTCGAGTTCATTTAAAATAAACTGCATTTTAGCTGTTGGAATTTGCTGTTTCCCTTTTACTGGCGCAACAATAAACAACATATCGATCAGCAAATATAAAACATGTAACCAGGTTTGCGTAAAGAGGAAGCTGGCTACTGCTTAGCTTAGCAGCCTCACACAGTTTTTAGATGAGTAAACTTCTGCACTTGAATGTAACATTAAAGAGTCATTTCCAATTGTCGGAGGCAGACAGAAAGTTGTCAGAAAGAACACAGTCCATTGTCAACTCAGCATTCAGCAACACTTGAGTGGCGTATTTATGTAGACTAATTACTTTAGCCATTACCACCATTAGTTCCTAAGTTTAACTCCCGAGGTAAACTTGTCTCTTAAGGCAACATAAGAGGGCATGCATACCTGAGTAAGCAATGTAAAGGTACCTCACCAAACACTGTCTGTCCATACAGCGACAAACATCAGTGGTGGCACTATCCCAAATGGTAGAGTCTAGGTAAGAATACCAACACCAAAAAACAACACACCTAGAGCATGTGGCAGGCTCTGTCAAGACTGGCTTAACATCAATCACTGCTCAAAGCCAACACATATTAGTCCATGCTTCAATGATCACCAAGCTGTAGCTCTATCATAAGCTTGTAACAGTAGCCAGCAGATGGCAGCAGCCAGCGGGGCAGGACCAGCTAATTGTTCATATATTTCTACAAGATAGTCATTATGCCAAAAATAATAGATAAATAATAATAATCAGCTTGTTACACCTGCTATGTCCAACTTTGGGAGTTTGGGAAACTGGGTATCCTTAGATAAGTCCACTTGTATATTCTGATGCTGATACTTGTATATTCTTTCAGTGTACATCAACAATGGCTCAGAGTCCAAAGACGGGTATTTCTTTGCTGGATCTGCTGTGATTATAGCCACCATTTTACAGTTCCTACTGTCCTGGTTGTGCAATAAAACAGAAGCGAACAGAAATAGCTACGCCCAGCCAGACGCCGACGCCCCAGTGGACATTACCGGAAGTGATGCTCAGCCAGCTGATAATCAACCTTCCGGGTCAGCGTGTCCCGTGACGTCATTTGGTGGAACGTCATCCAGCGTGGTGGCAGAGAAAGTTCAAAGCGACGACTCAGCCAGTATTGCAACACCGAAAAAATACGAATCAAACTGCATCGAGCCTCTGCGTCCCAGAGAGGACATTGAGGTACCTTGGGGCAGCTCGTTTGAAAAGTTTTTGCAAAGACAATATCGTTATGAAAAGTATTATGCGGCAAAAGCCAAACAGTTGACGCGGTCCGCATCGAATGCCTCGCGCGCCGGCACGCCGCTATCCCGCTCCGGTAGCATCTGTTCACATAAGAGTCAGAAGAGTCTGTGCGATCCGGATTTGGAGATGGAGAGCGTGGAAAACATAACGACAAGCGTATGACATAAAAGAGCGCCACCTAGTGTAGATGGCGCTCCAATCAGTCAATAGCTGTATGTAAGTTAGATAGGGTCGAGCCGTTGAATCAACTTATATATCACGTTTTTGCTGAAAAATGTTAGGCAGTTAAAAGCAATGAACTACGTTTCACACATTTCTTACAGCTGTGACATTATTTGCAATGTAATGTTGCTGACAATGAAGTAGCTGTAACATTATTTGCAATGTAATGTTGCTGACAATGAAGTAGCTGTAACGTTATTTGCAATGTAATGTTGCTGACAATAAAGTAGCTGTAACATTATTTGCAATGTAATGTTGCTGACAATGAAGTAGCTGTAACGTTATTTGCAATGTAATGTTGCTGACAATAAAGTAGCTGTAACATTATTTGCAATGTAATGTTGCTGACAATGAAGTAGCTGTAACATTATTTGCAATGTAATGTTGCTGACAATAAAGTAGCTGTAACGTTATTTGCAATGTAATGTTGCTGACAATGAAGTAGCTGTAACATTATTTGCAATGTAATGTTGCTGACAATGAAGTAGCTGTAACATTATTTGCAATGTAATGTTGCTGACAATAAAGTAGCTGTAACATTATATGCAATGTAATGTTGCTGACAACAAAGTAGCTGTAACATTATTTGCAATGTAATGTTGCTGACAATGAAGTAGCTGTAACGTTATTTGCAATGTAATGTTGCTGACAATAAAGTAGCTGTAACATTATTTGCAATGTAATGTTGCTGACATTGAAGTAGCTGTAACATTATTTGCAATGTAATGTTGCTGACAATAAAGTAGCTGTAACATTATTTGCAATGTAATGTTGCTGATGACGAAGTAGCTGCAACATTATTTGCAATGTAATGTTGCTGACAATAAAGTAGCTGTAACGTTATTTGCAATGTAATGTTGCTGACAATAAAGTAGCTGTAACATTATTTGCAATGTAATGTTGCTGACAATGAAGTAGCTGTAACATTATTTGCAATGTAATGTTGCTGACAATAAAGTAGCTGTAACGTTATTTGCAATGTAATGTTGCTGACAATGAAGTAGCTGTAACATTATTTGCAATGTAATGTTGCTGACAATGAAGTAGCTGTAACATTATTTGCAATGTAATGTTGCTGACAATAAAGTAGCTGTAACATTATATGCAATGTAATGTTGCTGACAACAAAGTAGCTGTAACATTATTTGCAATGTAATGTTGCTGACAATGAAGTAGCTGTAACGTTATTTGCAATGTAATGTTGCTGACAATAAAGTAGCTGTAACATTATTTGCAATGTAATGTTGCTGATAACAAAGTAGCTGTAACATTATTTGCAATGTAATGTTGCTGACAATAAAGTAGCTGTAACATTATATGCAATGTAATGTTGCTGACAACAAAGTAGCTGTAACATTATTTGCAATGTAATGTTGCTGACAATGAAGTAGCTGTAACGTTATTTGCAATGTAATGTTGCTGACAATAAAGTAGCTGTAACATTATTTGCAATGTAATGTTGCTGATAACAAAGTAGCTGTAACATTATTTGCAATGTAATGTTGCTGACAACAAAGTAGCTGTGACATTATTTGCAATGTAATGTTGCTGACAATGAAATAGCTGTAACATTATATGCAATGTAATGTTGCTGACAATAAAGTAGCTGTAACATTATTTGCGATGTAATGTTGCTGATAACGAAGTAGCTGCAACATTATTTGCAATGTAATGTTGCTGACAACAAAGTAGCTGTAACATTATATGCAATGTAATGTTGCTGATAACAAAGTAGCTGTAACATTATTTGCAATGTAATGTTGCTGATAACGAAGTAGCTGTGACATTATTTGCAATGTAATGTTGCTGATAACGAAGTAGCTGTGACATTATTTGCAATGTAATGTTGCAGATGACAAAGTAGCTGCAACATTATATGCAATGTAATGTTGCAACATTATATGCAATGTAATGTTGCTGACAACGAAGTAGCTGTGACATTATTTGCAATGTAATGTTGCTGATAACAAAGTAGTCGTAACATTATTTGCAATGTAATGTTGCTGACAATAAAGTAGCTGTAACATTATTTGCAATGTAATGTTGCTGATGACGAAGTAGCTGCAACATTATTTGCAATGTAATGTTGCTGATGACGAAGTAGCTGTAACATTATATGCAATGTAATGTTGCTGACAATGAAATAGCTGTAACATTATATGCAATGTAATGTTGCTGACAATAAAGTAGCTGCAACATTATATGCAGTGTAATGTTGCTGACAATGAAATAGCTGTAACATTATATGCAATGTAATGTTGCTGACAATAAAGTAGCTGTAACATTATATGCAATGTAATGTTGCTGACAATAAAGTAGCTGTAACATTATTTGCAATGTAATGTTGCTAATATAACGAAGTAGCTGCAACATTATTTGCAATGTAATGTTGCTGATAACGAAGTAGCTGTGACATTATTTGCAATGTAATGTTGCAGATGACAAAGTAGCTGCAACATTATTTGCAATGTAGTGTTGCTGATAACGAAGTAGCTGCAACATTATTTGCAATGTAATGTTGCTGATGACGAAGTAGCTGTGACATTATTTGCAATGTAATGTTGCAGATGACAAAGTAGCTGCAACATTATTTGCAATGCAATGTTGCTGACAATGAAATAGCTGTAACATTATATGCAATGTAATGTTGCTGACAATAAAGTAGCTGCAACATTATATGCAATGTAATGTTGCTGACAATGAAATAGCTGTAACATTATATGCAATGTAATGTTGCTGACAATAAAGTAGCTGCAACATTATATGCAATGTAATGTTGCTGACAATGAAATAGCTGTAACATTATATGCAATGTAATGTTGCTGACAATAAAGTAGCTGTAACATTATATGCAATGTAATGTTGCTGACAATAAAGTAGCTGTAACATTATTTGCAATGTAATGTTGCTAATATAACGAAGTAGCTGCAACATTATTTGCAATGTAATGTTGCTGATAACAAAGTAGCTGTAACATTATTTGCAATGTAATGTTGCTGACAACAAAGTAGCTGTAACATTATATGCAATGTAATGTTGCTGATGACGAAGTAGCTGTGACATTATTTGCAATGTAATGTTGCTGATAACAAAGTAGTCGTAACATTATTTGCAATGTAATGTTGCTGACAATAAAGTAGCTGTAACATTATTTGCAATGTAATGTTGCTGATGACGAAGTAGCTGCAACATTATTTGCAATGTAATGTTGCTGATGACGAAGTAGCTGTAACATTATATGCAATGTAATGTTGCTGACAATGAAATAGCTGTAACATTATATGCAATGTAATGTTGCTGACAATAAAGTAGCTGCAACATTATATGCAATGTAATGTTGCTGACAATGAAATAGCTGTAACATTATATGCAATGTAATGTTGCTGATAACGAAGTAGCTGTGACATTATTTGCAATGTAATGTTGCTGACAACAAAGTAGCTGCAACATTATATGCAATGTAATGTTGCTGATGACGAAGTAGCTGTGACATTATTTGCAATGTAATGTTGCTGATAACGAAGTAGCTGTGACATTATTTGCAATGTAATGTTGCTGATAGCGAAGTGGCTGTGACATTATTTGCAATGTAATGTTGCAGATGACAAAGTAGCTGCAACATTATATGCAATGTAATGTTGCTGACAACGAAGTAGCTGTGACATTATTTGCAATGTAATGTTGCTGACAATGAAATAGCTGTACCATTATATGCAATGTAATGTTGCTGACAATAAAGTAGCTGCAACATTATATGCAATGTAATGTTGCTGACAATGAAATAGCTGTAACATTATATGCAATGTAATGTTGCTGACAATAAAGTAGCTGCAACATTATTTGCAATGGAATGTTGTTGATAACTAAGTAGCTGTAACATTATATGCAATGTAATGTTGCTGACAATAAAGTAGCTGCAACATTATTTGCAATGTAATTTTTAAAGTTACAGAAAGTTTTCATTTTAATTTCCATTGAAAATTGTAGAAATCCCATTCAGTTCTATGTTTATTTAATTCACTGAACCAAAAAAATTTTTTATTGCAAAAATGTACTGTTAAATGTAAACAGGTTTTTTTTAAATTAGTTTGGCCCACAAAGACACGTAACTACAACAAATAGTTATAATATTATTTGTTTGTAACAAACAGGACAAGTCTAGCTGATTAATGAAGATAATTCTCTAAGATGAAACTCTCAATGTGAAACTTGTAGGATGGTCAGCCTCACCCATCCATTTACTAGCCAAGCCTAACATTGCTGGCTTCATAGCAGGGCCACTCAACTAATTTCCTTCAACAAGACAAACTTCGCGGGACTAGAAAACCTTCACAAACTTCTAATGGGAATGCTTTAAATCGACCAGTACTCGATACAACAAGAGGAGCGTTGCCATGGTAACGCGATTTGACATCATCGAAAGTTAACTGCTATAGAAGGTGCTTTCAAAAAATCTCCGGGCAACCATAGAAAGTTTGTTTCTAGTGCTTATTTTTCAGCTGCTATTCATGGGCTCAACCGAGGACGTTTCCATATGTGGAACAGGTGCTTATGAATCCAGTTTTTCCAGCGGGCTTCATATCTGTGGAATTGTTTATCCATTGTAAATGGAAATCTCACTGGGCAAGCATTCGTAACATCACCTTTTCAATGCAGGTTCTCACCTTGAGTGCCACTAGTCTTGTTTGGAGCCATTTGTAGGAAAAATATTTTGGCTCTAAGTGACTGACTGACTGATGGCAGGACTAACAACATGTGGGAAAAAAACGATACAAAACTGCCTCAGAACGAACAAATGTAAATAACCATGAATTTGGTGCAATTAACGATCGTCACTCAGTGTGACCTTTAAATGACCTCGAAATCAAAGGTCAACCTAAGGTTAGCCACTCCTCTTTCCTATCTCTCTTTAATGAGAAATGTCAATGATTTTTCGTGTTTGGTTTAAATTTTGATTTGTATAAAGCCAATGATACACCAAAGCGTCAAGGGGACAGATTTCAGCTTCCAAAGGCGTCCAATCTCCATCATTTTTTGCAGGAAAACGAAAAAGCAGATAATCTAAATTTATTTTTTCAATACTTCATTTTTTCGCGGCTTATTAGCATAAATAATTCACCAGCGCGGACAACGTGGTCATAGTGGTCATTGGCTGGTGAGAAACAGACATCATAAACACTTAAAGGTCAAGAAAAGGGGTACCTGAAGTAGTTTGCACATCGCTTTGAAAATAATATCATTTTATAACAATTTTATACGTATATCGTGCTCGCATTGAAAGAATTTTTGTTTGTTTTCATTTTAAATCTCCCGCAATACTATTCAGAAGTCGCCATTACATGACGTCATATACGCACGGAGTAAATCAGAGGAACAAAAGGAAATGTTAACCATATTACCTATATTTTCGCTTACCTCTAGAAAAACTTATGTAAGTAGGAAAGAAAATTATTAATTATTCCAACTGTTTTCACCAATTGGTAAAATGTCGCTGACTCACCCTCCAGAGTGCACCACTCACTAACCAAAAACATATTTTTAATCTTATTGACAAGATACAGTAATTTAATATTTTATTTAGTTAGTGACTTGTGCGCTATGAATGCTCTGATTATTTTTCAAACTTTACACGATGTTATCTAAACTTGTTTCAAATGACCTGTACTCAAAATGGCTGCGTCTAACGGTCATCGCGGGAGTTTAAATTTACATGTTTTATACTGCGTGACTGCCGACTGAAGTCCTGTATGCAAAAAGGCAGTACGTAAGTGATATGAAATTTCAAAACGATTTTTTTAAGATTTACGTTTATGACGGGTTTTCTTCACAAAAGAATGGCTTCTATTTCCAGCTTCCAAAATCTTTCATTTCATCACATGTTGACCATATTGGTCATTGTTGACCAAATGAACATATTATGCACATTGTGTTTCTCGCATGTCGGACGCTTTGCAGGTATCACGGGAAGAATTTTTCCATTTTTTTTCATTAAAGAATAATTAGCTCTTGTTACTCAGCTTTTTAATATTTCATATTGCTTCGTTATACGCCATTTTGTTTTGTTAAAATTGACATATTTTGTATTGTCTTTGTCACTTAAATATGGAGTTGTAAAAATGCCCCTCATTGGTTGTAAATATCCATTCAATAACCGATAAAATAACATAACCATTGTTTTATAAGCTAAAGATGTATAATAAAGTTGTAAAAGGTGCATTCGTTCTGAGCATTGTTTTAACTCGCGCATGCGCAGCACGTTCTGTGTGTGTATATCTGCGTATCAGGGGACGGGCTCACTCACAAAGCTTCTTACGAACTGGTTTATTTCTAAGATTATTACGTAAGACTACATTCTTAGGCTTACGATCGAATTCGCAAAGGTTTCGTAACCTGAGAAGGTTATTAAAGCAAAACCAGACCCAATCTTAAACTATAGGTCAAACAATCTACTCTCTAAAATATTGAAACGAAACATACTTTTTTTTAGAAAATGACTTACGTGAAAGAATTATTACCACACAAACACAATTTCACGTTCGCATCACTAGTTCTTCGCTGTTACATGCATTTCACCATTCGCTAATTAGATGGGCACCAGCGCCTGCATTTCTGAAACGCTTTGCATGAAAAACGGGTGCTGTACTCATTTTAAATGATGTAGTGCGATAGGCCTATATAAATTAATTTTACATTATGTTACACTACATTACATTCACTACATACAAATTCACATTATATTAATTGCACCACATTACAAATTCACATTATATTAATTGCACCACATTATAAATTCACATTATATTACTTGCACCACATTACAAATTCACATTATATTAATTGCACCACATCACAAAATCACATTATATTAATTGCACCACATTACAAAATCACATTATATTAATTGCACCACATTACAAAATCACATTATATTAATTGCACCACATTACAAATTCACATTATATTAATTGCACCACATTACTAATTCACATTATATTAATTGCATCACATTACAAAATCACATTATATTGATTGCACCACATTACAAAATCACGTTATATTGATTGCACCACATTACAAATTCACATTATATTAATTGCACTACATTACAAATTCACATTATATTAATTGCACCACATTACAAATTCACATTATATTAATTGCACTACATTACAAATTCACATTATATTAATTGCACCACATTACAAATTCACATTATATTAATTGCACCACATTACAAATTCACATTATATTAATTGCACCACATTACAAATTCACATTATATTAATTGCACTACATTACAAAATCACATTATATTAATTGCACCACATTATAAATTCACATTATATTAATTGCACCACATTACAAAATCACATTATATTAATTGCACCACATTACAAATTCACATTATATTAATTGCACCACATTACAAAATCACATTATATTAATTGCACCACATTACAAATTCACATTATATTAATTGCACCACATTACAAATTCACATTATATTAATTGCACCACATTACAAAATCACATTATATTGATTGCACCACATTACAAAATCACATTATATTAATTGCACCACATTACAAAATCACATTATATTAATTGCACCACATTACAAATTCACATTATATTAATTGCACCACATTACAAAATCACATTATATTAACTGCACCACATTACAAATTCACATTATATTAATTGCACCACATTACAAATTCACATTATATTAATTGCACCACATTACAAAATCACATTATATTGATTGCACCACATTACAAAATCACATTATATTAATTGCACCACATTACAAAATCACATTATATTAATTGCACCACATTACAAATTCACATTATATTAATTGCACTACATTACAAATTCACATTATATTAATTGCACCACATTACAAATTCACATTACATTACATTTCACCACATTACAAATTCACATTATATTAATTGCACCACATTACAAATTCACATTATATTACATTGCACTACATTACAAATTCACATTATATTAATTGCACCACATTACAAATTCACATTATATTAATTGCACCACATTACAAATTCACATTATATTAATTGCACTACATTACAAATTCACATTATATTAATTGCACCACATTACAAATTCACATTATATTAATTGCACTACATTACAAATTCACATTGCATTACATTTCACTACATTATAAATTCACATTATATTACACTGCACTACATTACACTACACTTCATTACAAGTTTACATGCATTTTCAAATTTTGATATTTGGGCGCAAAGTATCCTTCTATGGGCATTTCCTGGCGACTAGTACATCGTTCTCTTTTGGTCTCACTGAGGTTGTAACGATCATTTAGCTCTTTTTTGTAAAAAACTTCATACAATATCCCATTAAAAGTTCCTGTTTGGATGTGTTCTAGAGTCAACAAGGTTAGATTTCGACGGATTCCATGATGAACAAGAAACGAGTTGTCTAGAATATGAAAATGATAATCTTGGAAGCACATTTCCAAAAGTTGCTGTTCTCTATCGTTGCCATATTCCAAAAACCTTTCATCATACAGCGGCTCACTGTTCTCACCTGGAAAGTACGTAGATGTCAAAGGAGTGTGCAGAATTGTAGCGTCAGTGTCAGTTTCATTAGTGCCTAATAGATGGCGCAACCATTTAGGATCGGTGATTGCGGTGTATAGTACGAATCGGTACACACTGCTCTGACCTATTCCTACTATTACACCGCTCTGGTGGCGAGATAGAGAGAGAGAGAGAGAGAGAGAGAGAGAGAGAGAGAGAGAGAGAGAGAGAGCGAGAGGGAGAGAGAGAGAGAGAGAGAGAGAGAGGAGAGAGAGAGCGAGATGGAGAGAGAGGAGAGAGAGAGTGAGATGGAGAGAGAGAGCGAGATGGAGAGAGTGAGAGAGAGAGAGAGAGAGATATTGAGAGAGAGAGCAAGAGAGAGAGAGAGAGAGAAAGAGAGAGGAGAGTTACATACCTATGTAAAATGGTTCCCATAAAGGCGGCATCCATTTGCTTACGAAATACTCATTCATTTTATCAGTAGAAACCTTTAGCTTGGTCCACAAGTCAAAATATGGAATTCGATGACATTCTGAACAAATAAACTGAAACAAAATCACTTTAATAAATTTGCGTAAAAGTTGCAATAACGGTCGTAGCGGCAGTTCCCATTGTTGTTGTTGATGTTGTTGTTGATGTTGTTGATGTTGTTGACGTTAGGTAAGGAGTTGGATGTAAAAATGTCTTACCTTGTGAAATGGAACGGCTGTCTCGTTTTTTAAGAGGTCAAGTAATTCTAATCTGTCGTCTGGTAACGGCATTGACTCGTCAACTTCAAAGTGGGGAACTACGTAAACCGCTTTCTTCTGTTCACGTGGGGGCGCTTCTGTTTCTCTCAGCCGATTGTGCATCATTTTGATGAACATTTCCATCAGATTTCTCGAAGGTTTCTGCTCTACGTCAATGGATAAGACAAATTTAGTCTTAGCAGCAAGACGAGCCGCGTTTCTGCCCACGTTAACAGGGTAAGAACCATACCGTTCCATGTCAGGTCCTCCAGTAGGTGGCGCGGACAGATGAGAACATGTCAATTTCCTCACATTTCTGTTAACAACACTGCAGGGAGGGGCACTGGAGGGAAAAAACAGAGACATCGTGACAACTTCCGCAACTTTTGGGTTGCAGTTTTGCATCAAATGCAGATAATCCATGATAAAATCATAGCTGTCTGTGGGTGCGTACACTGCTATTGATATTGGCCCATTGTGTCTCTTCACTAAGTCTTGTAGATGATGTAGATAATGCCAGCTGACTTGCGTGGCAAGAGTCACTGATTCGTTCCACGAAAATTGTTTCGTACCTGCTGAATAGGTTTGAAATTTTCGAAAATTGAACGTCATGTTAAGCACGTTGTGGTAAAACGTTGTGTCGACCACATTGTCATGAGCCACCTCTACGCAATCTGTCTCTTTCCTCAGCCGCGGTTTCACGTAAACATTGGTGCTAATGTCGAGATGCAATTGCAACAATTTCACAAGTATTAATAACGCCAATAGCTGTAAAAGCAGCAGAACGAGAAATAATGCACTCCTCCCCATTTGTGACGTAGCAGACAAAATGTCCGTCGGTGAATTTATTGATTTTTCAACTCACGTTAACATTTTTCGCTTTCAACTTAAAACTACGATTCAAAACTTCTAAGCAATACTAATACTCATTGGCTAACGAAGTTTATTTTACAAGTAACAGAACAAGGTCAGACCCGGAGGGAAATTTGTTGTTAGACAAGCTGCATTTAGTTCATAAACAAGCTGGCAACCGCTACCTGCCTTCACATCAGCTAATTACTCAAAATCCTTCTCTATTAAAGCAAAACCGGTCCCAATCTTAAACTGTACGTCAAAACAATCTTGTTGTAGATTGTTGGCATCCTTCTGTCTCGGAAGACAATGGAGTGTGCGCCAAGAGAGTCAGTTATTGATCACATTGATGGAGCTGCAGCGTCGACTGTGGCTGAGCAGTGCGATCCTTGAACGTCTCCAGGTCGCACGCCTGGGCAAGGTGTATGGAGATCCTGAGTTGCCCAGACAACAGGAACCCCCTCTCTTCCTCCCTGGTGTAGTCCAAAGGAAAGCGGAGCTATACGTTTGGCACCAGGTTGGCTGCAGGAGCTGCCGGAGTCAGTGAGCATGCTGCACTGGTCCACCTTCGGGGCTCCACTCCTGATTTCGAAGGTTTTCTCCTCTACACATGGCCATTGGGTCACTTGACCTCCTCCGCCCTCTAGCCGTTTTGTGCTTGTGCAGCTCCTCCGCCTAGTGTCGAGATACAGTGTGGGCATCCCGCAAGCCTACAGCACCTGGTATTCCTAGGCGGTCACCCATCCAAGCACGAACCAGGCTCTACGTTGCTTAACTTCGGTGATCAGACGAGAACCGGTGTTTTCAACGTGATATGGCCGTAGTTATTAACTTAGTACTTGTACAGCAAATAGCCGATAAGAAATATAACTTTTGCAAAAAACGGCCGAAAAATGGCCATTTTTGGAGGTTTTTCGCCCCCCGTTCCTCCCGGTGGGCCCGATTCGAAAAATAAACCCCCAATGAGACGACACTAGACCGAGACCTTTCGTTTGATGTATAGATCGCCGCAAATGGTGCCCTCGTCGAAGCTGTAGCCTCGAATCTTATATATATATATATATATATAGCATACCAAGAATATTAATATAATAGATAGATTTAAAGTCGGCTTTTTGTATGAACAATTAACATTAGCTCAAAGAGTTTTTTTTGTCAACAGTAAATAACAACCTACAAGTATATAACAGAAACTACTATTACCCCACTTTTACCCTAAATACCACGCATCAGGGAGGAAAACAGCAGCTTTTTAAAGTGTTTGGTATCGAACTCACGACCTCCCAGACGGAAAGCGAACGCGTTACTACAAAACTAAATCGTCTTGTCTAAACAGGAAGAGAGAGTAACAATTATTCTTCAATAATGACAGCAGCCAAATTTCGTAAATATTAAAACTTCGAAGTTACGGTTGACATTGTGTAGATTAAACAGGCATCTATTGGTCAAATATTTTCAAGACGGTACTGCGCATGTCTTTCCTGTCAGACTTTAGGAAAGTTTCGGTTCAAAAATTTCATATTTGCCATAGTTAATCGACATTCATAAAATTACGATTATAATTAATTAACATTTTTAATATAATAAGTCTAATTTTAATAATTAAAAAATTTTTTTTAAAGACAAATACAGAATTAATAAAAAAAGTCTTTTCGCACTTTCGTTGTGCATACGCGCAGTTGCTGTAGGTCAAAGGTTAAGTGTACCACAGCAATGCATCTTAGCCGAAACCGTCAAGCGGGTAAAGCAAAGTCATCTGCAACATCAGTTCAGCAACTTCAGTTGTTTTAGGTGAACTTTATTTAACTATGAGTTAGTCTGCGCGTAGAGTGATTTACTAGCAGGATCTTGCTCAGGAACAAGAAAAACGAACTAGGTAAGGTTCTAGCTGGCTGTTAAAACTGTTACTATTACAATAGCATGAGCTGTGAGGCATTGTCAGGTGTACACAAATGTGTTGGCTGGTACAATTAACCTTCGATCTTTTCACGATCATCATCAATCGCTGGACCTGTGAATAGGCTTATTCATCATCTGTTCAGTTGTTGTGTAACATAGCACAGCAAAACAAAACACAACACAACATAGCACTGCCTAACATAGTATAGCCGTCTGCCGCATCAGCTCAGTAACTTCAGTTGTTTTACGTTGACTTTACTTAATTATGCATTAGTCTGGGCGTAGAGTGATTTACTAGCAGGATCTTGCTTGGGAACAGGAAAAAATGAACTAGGTAAGGTTCTAGCTAGCTGTTAAAACTGTTACTATTACAACAGCATGGGTTGCGAGGCATTGTTAAGTGTACACGTTGTCTGGCACACTTAACCTTTGACCTTTTCACAAAAATCACAAAAATAAAACAACATATAACAGCCAGGAACACACTGGCTTTAAATAATAACTCATAAAATAAGCGTCTTCGTTTAAAATGAAACATTTTATTTTAAACTCTTCATTTCAGCTCATAACAACGTAGACTTTCTAATGATAACAGTTTAAATTCATTTCTGTGGAGAAAATTTCATGCAATAACACCGTATTTCCCCAGCTTGTCGACAGATGTCACCACACTACATGAAATTGTTTACAGGACTGCTGTTGCCACCTACTGACATTAAAGTTCTATTAATAGAAGTCATTGCAGCTTTAAAATCATTTTCAGCGTGAAATAAAAGCAAAAGATTTCTAGTCGGTAAATTGTCAATTGACAATAAGATAGCAGACAAACCTTTCCTGGTATAAAACCTGTGAAGCATCAAACTATATTTACTTACAACAACAAGGTTAAAAATATCATAAACTCAACAAAGATTTAGTTATGAAACATGATTCTTGGAAGAAAAGTACTTATCGGTATTTGAACTCAGTGCCTTAGGCGCTTAGGTACTGGGAATCTACATATTGTCACATGAAATAACAACATTGTAAATTAATGTAATATCCAAAATCCCATCTTTATCTAGTTTTACTGAAATACAAATAAAATAAGTAAGTGAAGAAATGTACTTATCGGGATTTGAACCCAGTGCCTTAGGCACAATCTAAAACATGCCTAAATCTCGTCTTTGCAAAGTCTTAAAAGTTGATTGAACAACTTTATCCAGTCTTACCAAAATGCTAATAAAAACGGAAAATGTCAAAAGATCGGCAGAGCCGGGAACTGAACTCGGAATCGTCGGGAGTCTCTCCGGATCATAACATTTCGCCACGGCAGCTTGGGAAAAATCCTGGTTCAAATGCGAGGGTTAGTTAAGCCGCTTTGGCATTTCCATTCTTTTTCTGTCCAGCTGGTTTACAGGTAGTTTATAATATCAATAATTGGAAATTCCAAACTTATAACTATATCAAATTAATTTATACTAGTATTAAGTCATTAATAAACACAATAGAATCTCATCGTAATTAGTAAAATGCACTTCACCTGTACAGGTGCTCTTCATTATTTCCGTGCCAACCACAGGTTGAAGAAGAAGAAAGAAAAAGAGTGGTCCCCAACCCCATGAGGAAGAAAAAGAGAGAGAAAAGACTGCCCCCACCCCCGAGGTTATGGCATCTGTTTACAAATCTTTCAAGGAGCAGGAAGAGCACGGGTGGCTAGTCTGTGGCTCAGATGACCGGATACTCAATTAAGACTGACCAGGTCTACGAATAGAGTTGTTTGAGCGCTGAATGGCTAGGAAAGCTCTGACAATAGCAGGACGCGAACCCACGTCCTCCGAATCGGCAAATACGTGCCGTAACCACTCGGAAAACGATAGTGATTGGTTAATCTGAGGCATAGATAATCCAGAGTGCAGGGCACTTAGAAACTAATGATGCCACGACAGATAATCCAGAGTGCAGGGCACTTAGAAACTAATGACACCACGATAGATAATCCAGAGTGCAGGGCACTTAGAAACTAATGACACCACGATAGATAATCCAGAGTGCAGGGCACTTAGAAACCAATGACACCACGATAGATAATCCAGAGTGCAGGGCACTTAGAAACCAATGACACCACGATAGATAATCCAGAGTGCAGGGCACTTAGAAACTAATGACGCCACGATAGATAATCCAGAGTGCAGGGCACTTAGAAACTAATGACGCCACGATAGATAATCCAGAGTGCAGGGCACTTAGAAACTAATGACGCCACGATAGATAATCCAGAGTGCAGGGCACTTAGAAAGTAATGACACCACGATAGATAATCCAGAGTGCAGGGCACTTAGAAAGTAATGACACCACGATAGATAATCCAGAGTGCAGGGCACTTAGAAACCAATGACACCACGATAGATAATCCAGAGTGCAGGGCACTTAGAAACCAATGACGCCACGATAGATAATCCAGAGTGCAGGGCACTTAGAAACCAATGACGCCACGATAGATAATCCAGAGTGCAGGGCACTTAGAAACCAATGACACCACGATAGATAATCCAGAGTGCAGGGCACTTAAAAACTAATGACACCACGATAGATAATCCGGAGTGCAGGGCCCTTAGAAACTAATGACGCCACGATAGATAATCCGGAGTGCAGGGCCCTTAGAAACTAATGACACCACGATAGATAATCCAGAGTGCAGGGCACTTAGAAACTAATGACGCCACGATAGATAATCCGGAGTGCAGGGCACTTAGAAACTAATGACACCACGATAGATAATCCAGAGTGCAGGGCCCTTAGAAACTAATGACACCACGATAGATAATCCAGAGTGCAGGGCACTTAGAAACCAATGACACCACGATAGATAATCCAGAGTGCAGGGCCCTTAGAAACTAATGACGCCACAATAAAAGTGCAAAATACAGGTGAACATTCTCTGTCAGAAATCGAATGCGAATCGAATCGAATCGAATTTATGACTTTCGAAATCGAATCAAGCCGAATTTCAGTATTTCGAATTCGAATCGAATCGAGTCGAACCTTCAGTAGAACGCGGTTTTACAAAGATCATGCGCAGGCCCTATTACTCGATTTTGTCCTGCAGTAAAACTACTAATAATTAGCTTAAAAATTGCGCGCAAAAATCGCTACTAGATGGCGCTAATTGCGTGACGCTTAAAACGCTTTGATGACAAGAGAACGCATGTGGTTGAAGTATTCGAATCTATAAGTTTAGGATCGAATCGAATTAGAAAACGCGTTCGAACTGAATTCGAACGTTCGATGCCCACCCCTAACAAAAAACAGCTCTCTGAGATGCACTCCTAATAATAGTTCACCAACGTACCAAGACAAAACTCAGACGACGACGACGACGACGACGATGACAACAACAACAACAACATTTGCATTCACTTACTAACGCACTGCGAAGCAAAATGCAGTAGAAAAAGAGGTAGTTGCAATTATTACTCTAATTTTCATAAACGAAGATTCAACTCACTTTATAATACTTCACAATACCTCACATACTTCACATACTACTCTCTCTTTACGCCACAGTAATTTATGTAAGAAGGATAGGGCTTAGAAAACCGTGCCAATCAGCCTTTTCACAGTTTCGTTGTGCGCATGTGCAGTTGCCATAGGTCAAAGGCTTCGTTGTGCGCATGCGCAGTTGCCGTAGGTCAAAGGCTTCGTTGTGCGCATGCGCAGTTGCCGTAGGTCAAAGGCAAAGTGTACCACAACAACGCATCTTAGCTACAACCGTTATGTCACATGTGTAAAGCAAAGCCGTCTGAAGTGCAAGTTTAGTAACTTTAGTTGTTTTACATGGACTTTACTTAATTATGCGATTAGTCTGAACTGTACTTAATTATGCATTAGTCTACGTGTTGAGTGATTTACTAGCAGGATCTTGCTTGGGAACAAGAAAAAATGAACTAGGTAAGATTCTAGTTAACTGTTAAAATTGTTACTATTACAGTAGCATGGACTGCGAGGCGTTGTCAAGTGTACACAAATGCGTTGCCTGATACACTTGACCTTTGACCTTTTCACGATCACCATCAATCGCTGGAACTGTGAAAATGCTTATCACTGCACTACTCAAGTTCAGACAGCATGATTTAGGAACACGGAGCTTATCATAATTAACTAAAGTAATTAATTAGCATGATTAATCAAAACAGATTTTTTCGATATCTTATTTCTAGCATTGAGAATTTCACACTTTAACGAACAATTTCCAGCACAAACAAATGATTCTCTGCAATACACCTTTCTTCTTTCAGAAGACATAAATTAACCTAATTTAAACACTCATTAACAAGCCTTTCTGCGCTTAGACAGTTCTCAAAGGCATCTATTTGTGAAAACCACGACCATTAGTAAGTTTTTCATCGGAAGCAAAACCAACAGCAGGTGGAAAGATATAATTGGAGAAACGGTCGACCACGACACACTGTTAACTGCAGTTGTACCGCAATCTACACTTTTATTCAAAAATACGTATCTGATTAAAGGAAACGCGATCCAATCTTAAGTTATACCTCAAAACAATCTACTCCATTAAATATCTACTTCAAAAAATCTAGTTCAAGAATGACTTGCGTAACAGGATTATTACCACACAAACGCGGGCACCTAGCGCCTGCATTTCGAAAACCCGTTGCACGAAAAACAGGCGCTGTACCTCTGAGTTCAGATGTGTTAGTTTCTGAAGAACTATGCACATTCGAGAGCTCATGCGTGAGCACAGCAGGTAAATGTGATATGTTTATGGTACACCATACCGAATACCTTAGAGTAGCATTGTACTTCAATTTTCGCTTTCATGCTCCTGGAATATTTTCTCTGTTGAAAATTATGTTTGTTTGTGATGTCATCATTAACTGGGCTCATTTGCTGTTAACTAAGTTTTAATTAATTATCACAAATGCTTCGAGGTTATTATAGGCATTAAATGTACGTATACTTTTTATCGTACTTCAAAATGGCGTAGGATACAAAAAAATATTGCGCTTTCCTTTAATGCTTTTAAAATAGCAAGTGAACTTGAACAATGAGTTGAGATCAAGAACAATGGTGAAACATTTGTATAAAATACATTCTCCCAAAGTACAATTCCACGTCTCTAAAAATATTCAGCGAATGTCAGCAAATGTTTGGGATCTCGTGTGCACGGGGGGGGGGGGGGTAGAAGTTTATGAAAGGCACGGGTCAGACTAAAGCGGGAGCGAAAGTTGACCCAACACGGTATTTACAGACTTGAGTATTTGCTGGATTTCATGATTAATTTCTGGCTACCTGAAAGCGGGAACGATAAGGCGTTATAAGGAGGTAACCGAGATGGGGTACCAGAACTACAACTAAACTCTAAACCCGTGATAAGCGTCCCAAAGCTGATATGTCAAGGCACTTGTGATGATGCTACGGTTGAAGGGGTATAGCTTGACAGTATTGTAGAGAGAATAAATACTGACTAAAGATTCCCCACATGCAAGAAATTAGGGCTAAGGTTTACTATTCCCTCGCACAAGAAATTAGTTCGTGAAGCAGATTAGGGTTAAGATTAGGATTAGGGTTAAGATTAAGATTAGGGTTAGGGGTAGGGGTAGGAATAGGGTTAGGATCGGTGTAACGGATTAGGGTTAGAGTTAGGATTGTGGTTAAGGATTAGGGCTAGGGTTAGCATTATGGATTAGGACTAGGGTTAGGGTTGGCGTGACAGATTAGGGTCAGGGTTAGGGTTGGTATTATGGATTAGGGTCAGGGTTAGGGTTGGGATTACGGATTAGGGTTAGAGTTAGGGTTTTGATTATGGATTAGGGTTAGGATTAGGGTTGGGGTTATCGATTAGGGTCAGGATTGGGATTAGAGTTAGGGTTAGGGTTGGGGTTAGAGATTAGGATTAGGGTCGGGGTTAGGGATTAGGGCTAGGATTAGGGTTAGGGTATTATATTGAGTGAGAAACTAAAATTTCTTCCCAACTACTCATCTGACATGTACACATATCTACACGTTGAGATACATTAACTGAATACATTACAAAACTTGTAACCGATTATAATAATTCATGTACTAAATATACAAAAATTGTCCAATAAACAAAGAGTTCACTATGTCAGCATCTAACAGTGATGGAGCGTTCAAACTAGAGTTTGTTTCGAGAGGTTCTCTCTGTCAGTTCTCACACTGAATGAAGCCTGTCTGCAAGAATCTCGGGAGAGAACTTTCTGCAACTTTCAGAACTTTTTGCCATAACTTGCAGACGGAATTTGTAAACCCATTCACACTTGAGAGTTTACTCTCAGAGAGAACTTGCAAAGTCGTTCACACTTGACAGTTTACTCTCAGAGAGAACTTGCAAAGCTGTTCACACTTGAGAGTTTACTCCTAGAGAGAACTCGTAAAGTCGTTCACACTTGAGAGAACTCGCAAAGCCGTTCACACTTGAGAGTTTACTCCCAGAGAGAACTCGCAAAGCCGTTCACACTTGAGAGTTTACTCCTACAGAGAACTCGCAAAGTCGTTCACACTTGACAGTTTACTCTCAGAGAGAATTGCAAAGCCGTTCACACTTGACAGTTTACTCTCAGAGAGAACTTGCAAAGCCGTTCACACTTGACAGTTTACTCTCAGAGAGAACTTGCAAAGCCGTTCACACTTGACAGTTTACTCTCAGAGAGAACTTGCAAAGCCATTCACACTTGACAGTTTACTCTCAGAGAGAACTTGCAAAGCCGTTCACACTTGAGAGTTTACTCCTAGAGAGAACTCGCAAAGCCGTTCACACTTGACAGTTTACTCTTAGAGAGAACTCGCAAAGCCGTTCGCACTTGAGAGTTTACTCCTAGAGAGAACTCGTAAAGCCGTTCACACACGACAGTTTACTCTCAGAGAGAACTTGCAAAGCCGTTCACACATGACAGTTTACTCTTAGAGAGAACTTGCAAAGCCATTCACACTTGACAGTTTACTCTTAGAGAGAACTTGCAAAGCCGTTCACACATGACAGTTTACTCTCAGAGAGAACTCGCAAAGCCGTTCACACTTGACAGTTTACTCTTAGAGAGAACTTGCAAAGCCGTTCACACTTGACAGTTTACTCTCAGAGAGAACTTGCAAAGCCGTTCACACATGACAGTTTACTCCTAGAGAGAACTCGCAAAGCCGTTCGCACTTGAGAGTTTACTCTTAGAGAGAACTTGCAAAGCCATTCACACTTGACAGTTTACTCTCAGAGAGAACTTGCAAAGCCGTTCACACATGACAGTTTACTCCTAGAGAGAACTCGCAAAGCCGTTCGCACTTGAGAGTTTACTCCTAGAGAGAACTCGCAAAGCCGTTCACACACGACAGTTTACTCTCAGAGAGAACTCGCAAAGCCGTTCACACTTGAGAGTTTACTCCTAGAGAGAACTCGTTAAGTCGTTCACACTTGAGAGAACTCGCAAAGCCGTTCACACTTGAGAGTTTACTCCCAGAGAGAACTCGCAAAGCCGTTCACACTTGACAGTTTACTCTCAGAGAGAACTCTTCGCGAGGAAACATCTCTAGTCTAAACGTGCTCCGCTAAGGCTATTTCACGCACAGAAAAATGGATGATTAAAATCACTTTAAAAGCTTGTAAAACTGGCAACAAAATTAAATGCAAAAACACTCAAATGTAAAAGCGTGCATGATTAAATTGACATGGTAAGACAACGTACAAAAAACTAGTGAATTATAACTTGTAATACTTTAACCATTTGATAATAATAATCGCTTTCACACGCACTCATTAAAATCATGTAATTTTCAACGGCAAGCAGACAGCCTTCATTTAGCCTGTACATTCTAACATAGAAAATAATGATTATTATTATAATAACATTATACACATGTTATTCACACATACATAAAACCACACGATGAAACAAAAGCCACGTAGGTCGTCATGACAACGACACGCGACTCCTAAACTTTAGCGAAAGGGTGGTCCTGCAGTTGTTCTGCCGTCCAGCGGTCTTTTGGGTCAACCACAATGCAGCGGCTCAAGAAATCCTGGCCTTCCTCGCTCAGCGATGCGGGAATCTCCGGCGTGTATCCCATCCCGAGCTTGAAGATGATCTGCTCTCGAATGACGAGGTTGGGGAACGGTCGCTGACCGGTGGCCATCTCGATGACCACACAGCCCACGCTCCATATGTCCGCCGGTCGACCGTGACCCTCTTTGGCCGTTTCAGTGATGACTTCAGGTGCCATAAAAGCTAGAGAATTATGAGGTGGTGAATTACAGAGAGAAGCAGTAAAAGTAAAACAATGGGAAATTTGTAGAAGAACACCTACCCTGTGGCCAGAGCTGCAATACCCAATAGGCTAGTATAGGCTGCAGTCTAAGGCACTTCAGTTGCTGAACAATTCATATAACTTAAAATAAAATTTCAACTTTAAAAAAGGAAGGAAGTCTGAAATTGGAAGTCCTCCTCATTTGTGATAAAGGACCCCCGTTTAAGGCCTTTCATTTGAGATAAAGGACCCCCGTTTAAGGCCTTTCACTTGAGACAAAGGACCCCTGTTTAAGGCCTTTCATTTGAGATAAAGGACCCCTGTTTAAGGCCTTCCATTTGAGATAAAGTACCCCTATTTAAGGCCTTTCATTTGAGCTAAAGGACCCCCGTTTAAGGCATTTCATTTGAGCTAAAAGACCCCCGTTTAAGGCCTTTCATTTGAGATAAAGCACCCCCGTTTAAGGCCTTTCATTTGAGACAAAGGACCCCTGTTTAAGGCCTTTCATTTGAGATAAAGGACCCCTGTTTAAGGCCTTTCATTTGAGACAAAGGACCCCTGTTTAAGGCCTTTCATTTGAGATAAAGGACCCCTGTTTAAGGCCTTTCATTTGAGACAAAGGACCCCTGTTTAAGGCCTTTTATTTGACACAAAGGGTCCATGTTAGAGACCTTTTGTTTGAGACAAAGGGCCCGTGTTTGAGACATTTTATTTGAGAAAAAGGCCCCTGTTTGAGGCCCTTTATTTGAGAAAAAGGGCCTCTGTTTGAGGCCTTTTATTTGAGAAAAAGGCCCCCTGTTTGAGGCCCTTTATTTGAAATATTGGTCGCTAAAATGTATCACAAGTAAAAATATTCAAGACGAGAGTGAGTAAAGAGAGTGTCCCCATCTTAAGGGCCCCAAAAGGGTTATAATCCGACCCCACCTACAGCGCTGGTGGAGCATGCACAGCCTCAAACAATATTAAAACAATAAGTGATGCATTGTTTGCATACAGGCATTGTTATTACAAGTTTAAAAAACCAACATTTTGACATCAAGTTTTGCTTCACTACATTGATAAAAATCTGCAAAAGGGTTTGCATTCCCGACATTCTTTCTTTCGTCAACAATAGCGTTGCCATAACAACCGACACATGTAGGTCGAGTTCTTACTGATTTCGTTGCTTCCCAGTAGGGGCAATGATTTCAACGAATCTTTTCAGTAGATGCCCTACCGATAGGCCCACAGACAGGAACTCGCAATTGCTGGTTCACCTGGTAAAACAAACTCCAAAGAGGGGTAGAGCCTTTATAACTAGTTTATTAAAGTTTGGTTAACAGTGACCGCTTCGACACTTGCAGGGCCTATTTCAGCCTAGCCGAGGCCCGGGGAAGTGGTGCATGTGAGGCCCCATCGAGGGGGGCGGGCGCTACCATGGTTGGTGGTAGCATTTTGAACAGCTAGAACGCCAGAGAAGCATTTTCGAAGAGAAAATATGGAGTTATACAGTTGTTAAAGGAAAGAACAATTGAAAGAAAAACTGCTTTATTCTCAAGACCAGTCCTTAATACTTGTCAATACTGGCAAACGGCGTGCGTGCGGCAAGAGAGAGAGAGAGGGAGAGAGAGAGAGAGAGAGAGAGAGAGAGAGAGAGAGAGAGAGAGAGAGAGAGAGAGAGAGAGAGAGAGAGAGAGAGAGAGAGAGAGAGAGAGAGAGAGAGAGAGAGAGAGAGAGAGAGAGAGAGAGAGGGGGGGAGAGAGAGAGAGAGAGAGAGAGAGAGAGAGAGAGAGAGAGAGAGAGAGAGAGGGAGAGAGGAGGCAGTATGTTCGCATAAAGCAAAAAAAAAGTTACCTTGGCGCGAGGTCCCGGGGAAGTATCCCCACTTCCCCCCCTTGAAATAGGCCCTGGACACTTGCACGGTACATAATTGTCCATCTACGTATTTAGACTATATCGAATTTACCATGTAAATGTCCATAATGACAATGTTATAAAGACAAAAAACTCCGCAGCTCGATGACGTACAATTACTAAAACAAAATCATATTAATCGGTTACCTGGAGTCCCAACCATCTTGTTGAATTCTCCCGGTACGGTGTTCAGACTCTTCAGTTTCACCGCTTCTCCGAAATCGCCAAGTTTCAGGAACTCCCCTCCTCTCGTTAAGAACACATTGGCCCCTACAACGCAAGTAGAATATTTACCTATTTAATCGGCAGATGCGGTAAAAACTTAACTCGCTTTATCTTTGCATCAAGACACCCGAATTAGTGCTGTCAATATGACAACTTAAGTTAAAAAATATTGAAATGACAGCTTGCATAAGAAAATAAAGAAACTGGTACTAATAGGCCTTTTCACAGTTTCGTCCTGCGCACGCGCAGTTGTTGCAGGTCAAAGGTTAAGTGTACCACAGCAAAGCGCCTTAACGTCTTACCCGTCACGTGACATGTGGGTAAAGCAAAGCCGTCTGCAGTAAATTCAATTATTTTGCATGGACTTTACTTAATAAATGCATTAGTCTGTGCGCATAGTGATTTGCGAGCAGGATGTTGCTTGGAGAGAAGAAGAAATGAACTAGGCAAGGTTCTACAGCTAGCATGCGTCACTTTTCTTAGTTACTATTACAGCAGCAGGGGAAGTTAAGCGCACAACGTCTGGTGCACTTAACCTTTGACCTTTTCACGATCATCATCAATCGCAAAAACTGTGAAGAGGCTTATTAACATCAACTGCAGAACTAGGAAGAAATGTGCAGCTTATGGCATCTGTAAGTTAGAAATTCCATGTACTGTTACTGTATGCAGTACAAACTCGCGATTGTTGGTTCACCTGGTAAAACAAACTCCAAAGAGGGGTAGAGCCATTATAACTAGTTTATCAAAGTTTGATTAACAGTGGCCACTTCGACACTTGTTTTCACAATTTGTAACCATCGCACAGTCACATAACAGTTAACACGTACAATATAAACTTTCACGGGTGCTAAACTTGTTTATAGAGCAAATGAACATTAAAAGAGATTTGTTAGTCAAGCCGGGCGATACATAGGGCCACGACTCTTGCAGCAACCGAAAATTTTCGAATTCCGCTCGTTCGGGCCGCAAATAATACGTGTGAAGTTGCAAATAATTGCGCGCAACCTTTGCAAATTTTTTGCGAATTTTGGTTTTTTTTGTCGCATGAAATTCGCAAAAACAAATGTAGCATGACAATTTAACGACACGATCGCATTCTAGCGCAAAAAAATAATGTAAAGAGATTAAAACAAAATGGCCGACGGGATGCCGACATAAATGTCTAGCACAGGGGTGTGCAAATTGCGGCCCACCGAGAGAATTTGTGCGGCCCGCGAAGAGATTTGTCAACCTAATGAAAGTGCAGCCCGGGCGATGAATTGAGTGTATCCAGCTGAAGTCCGTGCCACGATCCCAAAGACAGTGCGGGTAGTTTTTTCTACTAGATCGGATGCCATTAACCTTTACAAGACGGTTGTAGCTTAACGTCACTGCACTACACGGACTGTGTGATACACATTACTAATATGCATTGTAATGAAATTACCACTATCTGTCCTGAAAGTAGAAATATATGGTTTGTAATATAAATTTTAATAACTTCTAAAATAGTTTCTTGAGTGTAGTAGTAATGATGTACGCAGGTCAGATGCAAAAAAATTGTTATTAGGCCTTTCTGTACTTGGCTCCTTGATCAAACTGCTCGTGGCCCACAGGAATTGCGGGAAAGTTTAATGTGGCCCGGCTAGTCAGATAATTTGCACACCCCTGATCTAGCAGAATGGTGAAAGACCTGTTCTTTTCGCTCAAGTTACAAAACTTTGCACAAGTTTTAAAACCAATCAAGGTGATTAATCGTGGATATGAGGTCAATCAACCGTCATCCAATATGGCTGCCATTTTCAAAATAGTTGATGAGATTGATACCTGTAATTTGTATCTTATCAGTTAAAGGACAAGAAAAGGGGTACCTGAAGTAAGTATCTCCCACAACACTGTTCCGATGGCACCATTACATGACGTCATGTACCAAACGTAAATTAGGGGAAGAAAAGACAATGTTAAATTATGATCCAAAAAACTTCGTGCAAATCTATATTACTTAGATTTTCGTTAACCTGCTGGAAACACTTATGTAACTAGACTTATCATTTAAAATGTTCGTGGCAGTTGGTAAAATGTCGCTGACTCACCCTCCAGGGTGCGCCACTTCCTAACCAAAAACGTATTTTTAATCTTATTGACAAGATACCGTAATTTAAAATTTTATTTAATTAGCAACATTGATGCTACGAATGCTCTGATTATTTTTTCAAACTTTACTCAATGTTATCTAAACTTGTTTCAAACGACCTACCATTAAAATGGCTGCGCCTAACGGTCATCGTGGAAGTTTATATTTACACGTTTTATATAGCGTTACTGCCGACACAAGCCCTACATGCGAAAAGGTAGTATGTAACTGGTATAAGATTCTGAGACGAATTTTTTAAGCTTTACGTAAGTGGAGGATTTTCTTGGAGTTTAATATCACAACTTTGGTGTCAAAATATTGGTTAGGCTTTCAATTTCAAGAAACCAATATCTGATGCCTCGAAACACCTATGACATCACTGACAACATGGCTGCCAAAATGCCTGTAGTCGCTAGGTTGCGGTCACGACAACGCTGCGATCATTTCACGACAATTTCAGAGAATTTTCGCGAAAGGAAGCGGTTGAAAAACAGTCACAAAGTGACCACAGCATTCTCAAAAATCCAAACATTTTAAAACATTTTTTAAAACTTTCCGACGAAGCCAGAGACCTTCCCGACAAATTGGCTGACAACTAACGACATCAGCAATTGTTTATGACTGTGATATTATGACTGTGATATTATGATTGTGATATTATGATTGTGATATTATGATTGTGATATTATGATAGTGATATTATGACTGTGATATTATGACTGTGATATTATGATTGTGATATTATGATTGTGATATTATGATTGTGATATTATGATTGTGATATTATGATTGTGATATTATGATTGTGATATTATGATTGTGATATTATGATAGTGATATTATGATTGTGATATTATGATAGTGATATTATGACTGTGATATTATGATGTGATATTATGATTGTGATATTATGATTGTGATATTATGATTGTGATATTATGATTGTGATATTATGATTGTGATATTATGATTGTGATATTATGATTGTGATATTATGATAGTGATATTATGATTGTGATATTATGATAGTGATATTATGACTGTGATATTATGATATTATGATTGTGATATTATGATTGTGATATTACGATTGTGATATTACGATTGTGATATTACGATTGTGATATTACGATTGTGATATTATGATTGTGATATTATGATAGTGATATTATGATTGTGATATTATGATTGTGATATTATGACTGTGATATTATGATAGTGATATTATGATTGTGATATTATGATTGTGATATTATGATTGTGATATTATGATAGTGATATTATGATTGTGATATTATGATTGTGATATTATGATTGTGATATTATGATTGTGATATTATGATTGTGATATTATGATTGTGATATTATGATTGTGATATTATGATTGTTTATATCTTAGGCCTGCTCTGACATTCTGGGTTGGTAGCAGGCATTATGCATGGGAATACTAATCCAGGTCTAGGGTTCAATTCCCAACCGGTCCACAATTTTTCAGGGTCATATTTTGTCTTCCACTCATTACCGTTTTGTGGGCAATGGTGAACACCCGAGCGTGTTTGGGGAACTTTGGAAAAATCTAGCGACTTTTGGACTGGAATTTTCGGATTGTCCATGAAGCCACTAACCCCATGAAGCCCTGCCTTCACTATACCTTTCACATCTCTATGGATGATTCCTCTTTTGTGCAGTTCGCTGATCCCAACTAGAATCTGTCCAGTGTATTTCCGGATCTGATACTCCGGCAACGGATTACCTAGGCACAAGCTCTCTAGCGTTCCCTCCTCGCAATATTCCATGAAAATTAGCATGTAAGTCTGCAAAAATAAATGAAAAACACTTCTAGTCATGATCCATATTTGAACCTTTGTGAACCTATATGGCAACGAACAAATTTGTGACAAAATAGACACTAAATTAGATGATTCGATGGTAACCATTAGAAAGGTTTCATAGACTTTGCATTATCATCAGTCGTGGAGCACTCGGATTGCTTGTGGAGCACTCGGATGGCTCGCGGAGCACTCGGATCGCTCGCGGAGCACTCGGATCGCTTGTGGAGCACTCGGATCGCTTGTGGAGCACTCGGATCGCTCGCGGAGCACTCGGATGGCTCGCGGAGCACTTGGATGGCTCGCGGAGCACTCGGATGGCTCGCGGAGCACTCGGATCGCTTATGGAGCACTAGGATCGCTCGGGGAGCACTCGGATCGCTCGCGGAGCACTCGGATCGCTCGCGGAGCACTCGGATCGCTCGCGGAGCACTCGGATCGCTCGCGGAGCACTCAGATCGCTCGCGGAGCACTCGGATCGCTCGTGCAACACTCGGATCGCTCGTGCAACACTCGGATCGCTCGCGGATCACTCGAATAGCTCGTGCAACACGTTAAGTAGATGCGGAATAGATAAAATCGGTTTATATTGTTTTTCTGCAGCTATTTCCTATTAATTTTTTATTCCGCAGCTATTTCGTGGGTGGATGAGGCTTTCCGGATGCTAGAAAAATACCACTTACTACTGTAATAACTTATGATACCAACAATAAAACACGAAAGCTCGGCAAATTTTAAGTTCACAGTTTCACATTTCACATTCTTCGTTTCGGCAAATCCATGGTTCAGGATGTTGCCATGACGATGCATCAGGAACGTGTTCTACCAATCAAATATGGCGCCAATTTTTTGCCTAAACCACGAAATCATTTTCTGCAAGAAGGCAGCCAAGTCTGTACGGAGTTTGGAAAAGTGAACAAATCTAATTAAGCTTCCGAGGTGACAATTCTCTGATGAGATACGCCCTAAAATCGCGTATCGGTTTCCTTTAATACAACAAATAGTAATTCAGCTTAGTACAGACAGAGAATCTACTCACCCTATGTATCTCTAATCCATAATATTTCACCAGCGACGGATGGTCAATTCCTTCAAACAGCTGCATTTCATCTGCGACGTCCTGCAACACTCGCCGGTCATTCGGCTGTATGGGCACTTCTTTCATGGCCATCAGCTGACCGGTGACGTTGTTGACCGCCGCATACACTGTGCCGAACTGACCCTTACCTGTCAGCAAACACTCTTTATTAGGAACCGAAAAGGAGCTCGCCGTAAAATGTGCATTTATTATACGATTTCCAAGCCAATCTTACGTAGTAGAAACGTTACGACTTACATACAGCATGCTTCCATACCATTTTGATTTTATTTGAATTTTCACTTTATCAATAACTTTTTTACATAATTTGATACTGTGGAAATTGTAACTGTATATTTTAGGTGCTGCCATCTATTAAATAATCCCTTTACATTTTTACTAGCCAAACTCACCCCTGGTATAATTGTTCGGTCCAGTGAATATGCATATTCACCTGATCTCTCCCTATTTTACCGTAATGGTTTTTGTGAAGCCAAGTTTGCATATTTACCTCTACCTATATATACTGACTGGATTCTACTTCAAGTTACTCTCTGTCACGCTCTCAGTGCAGTGCAGTCGTGCTACTTATGTGACTCTCTGTCTCACTCTCAATGCAGTGCAGCAGTCGTGATACCCATGTCACTTACTGTCTAACTCTCAGTGATCAGTCAGTGCAGGACACTCTCATTCTCAGTGTTCAGTGTAGCAGTCATTCTACATATGTCTATGTAGTCTAATAAACGTTTTCAGTTTTGTGCAAATATGTAGTACAGTGTTTTATTCGTTTTCTACAAAGTGTTCAACTACAACCTCAAACATGACTTTCACAGATACATTAAAGCGGTGCATATTGCATTATTCTGTTCTAGAAACCCACTAGTAACAAAAACACTGCAATTATTACACAAATACATGGTTTTGTTTATGAAAACGAATGTAAAAATTGGTCCTTGAAATGCGGTAGCTAAAGCAGTTATGCTGAGTGTGAGCACATGTCTTTAGGTTGTACTGAAGTATATCGCTAAGCAGCGGCCGACCAGCAAGTGGCACGTGGCATTTGTTAGTATATGTAGTTTGTACTAGAGAGAAGAGAATTATGTAATAAATGTGAAAAACGAAAAGGTAGGTCAGTAAGAACAGGATAGCGATAAAAAACAGTTTGGAGAAAGAAGGTCATGGGGGTAGGTTTACATATTATAGTTTTAGTTTTTTGGGAGGTGATTATATTCTCATTTTTGCAGGAGTGTAATTAATAATTATAAAATGGTTTGTGTTAATGGAGAGAAATTTTGTATACATATAGTTATAATATTTTGCAAGGAATATGTTATGAAAGGAGTAAGGAATACAAAACGACAAATACAATTACAGGTTTTTGGAGTCATCAGGAGGAACTTGAGAGTCGAATTTCGGCTGCTAACTTTTGCTTCCCGACTGACCACTAAATGCTCGACCGCCTAGCCGTTTGTGTCAAGCCACATCTGAGAGCAAGCTTTATGCCAGGGATTGTTGCTTGCAAACTGTTGCTATAGCAACCAGACTAAGTTTCTGGATAAAATTGCCAAGGCTTGCCCCCAGGGCTTGCTGTTTAAGCACTGACTAGACTTAAACGTCAACTAAAGAGAAACCGCCAGGTAGGTAAGTAAAATTATACGCTTTGCTTGAACGTATTAGCGTCATTAAGCAAGGACTTACTGTATCATAAAAACGTTTCAGGTGTATAGAGATAAGGTTTTGCTTAACACCGTGCTTTGCTGGAACGCATTAGCATCGTTAAGCAAGGACTTACTGCATCATAAAAACGTCTCAGTTGTATAGAGATAAGGTTTCGCTTAACACCGTGCTTTGCTGGAACGCATTAGCGTCGTTAAGCAAGGACTTACTGCATCATAAAAACGTCTCAGTTGTATAGAGATAAGGTTTCGCTTAACGCCGCACTTTACTGGAACACATTAGCTTCGTTAAGCAAGGACTTACTGTATCATAAAAACGTTTCAGGTGTATAGAGATAAGGTTTCGCTTAATGTCACGCTTTGCTGGAACACATTGGCGTCGTTAAGCAAGGACTTACTGTATCATAAACACGTTTCAGGTGTATAGAGATAAGGTTTCGCTTAATACCGCGCTTTGCTGGAACGCATTACCTTCGTTAAGCAAGGACTTACTGTATCATAAAAACGTTTCAGGTGTATAGAGATAAGGTTTCGCTTAATACCGCGCTTTGCTGGAACGCATTACCTTCGTTAAGCAAGGACTTACTGTATCATAAAAACGTTTCAGGTGTATAGAGATAAGGTTTCGCTTAATGTCACGCTTTCCTGGAATACATTAGCGTCGTTAAGCAAGGACTTGCTGTATCATAAAAACGTTTCAGGTGTATAGAGATAAGGTTTCGCTTAATGTCACGCTTTGCTGGAACGCATTAGCATCGTTAAGCAAGGACTTACTGTATCATAAAAACGTTTCAGGTGCATAGAGATAAGGTTTCGCTTAACGTTGCGCTTTGCTGGAACGTATTAGCATTGTTAAGCAAGGACTTACTGTATCATAAAAACGTTTCAGGTGTACAGAGATAAGGTTTCGCGTAACGGTGCGCTTTGCTGGAACGCATTAGCATCGTTAAGCAAGGACTTACTGTATCATAAAAACTTTTCAGGTGTATAGAGATAAGGTTTCGCGTAACGGTGCGCTTTGCTGGAACGCATTAGCATCGTTAAGCAAGGACTTACTGTATCATAAAAACGTTTCAGGTGTATAGAGATAAGGTTTAGCGTAACGGTGCGCTTTGCTGGAACGCATTAGCATCGTTAAGCAAGGACTTACTGTATCATAAAAACGTTCCAAGTGTATAGAGATAAGGTTTTGCTTAACGCCGCGCTTTGCTGGAATGCATTAGCTTCGTAAAGCAAGGACTTACTGTATCATAAAAACGTTCCAGGTGTATAGAGATGACGTTTCACTTAACACCGTGCTTTGCTGGAACGCATTAGCGTCGTTAAGCAAGGACTTACCGTATCATAAAAACGTTTCAGGTGTATAGAGATGATGTTTCACTTAACGCCGTGCTTTGCTGGAACACATTAGCGTCGTTAAGCAAGGACTTACTGTATTATAAAAAAGTTTCAGGTGTATAGAGATGACGTTTCACTTAACGCCACGCTTTGCTGGAACGCATTAGCAAGGACTTAGTGTATCATAAAAACGTTTCAGGTGTATAGAGATAAGGTTTTGCTTAACGCCGCGCTTTGCTGGAACGCATTAGCATCATTAAGCAAGGACTTACTGTATCATAAAAACGTTTCAGGTGAAAAGAGATAAGGTTTCGCTTAACGCCGCGCTTTGCTGGAATGCATTAGCTTTGTTAAGCAAGGACTTACTGTATCATAAAAACGGTTCAGGTGTATAGAGATGACGTTTCACTTAACATCGCGCTTGGCTGGAACGCATTAGCGTCGCTAAGCAAGGACTTACTGTATCATAAAAAAGTTTCAGTTGTATAGAGATAAGGTTTCGTTTAACGTGGCACTTTGCTGGAATGCATTAGCGTCGTTAAGCAAGGACTTACTGTATCATAAAAATGTTTCAGGTGTATAGAGATAAGGTTTCGCTTAACGTCGCGCTTTGCTGGAATGCATTAGCGTCATTAAGCAAGGACTTACTGTATCATAAAAACGTTTCAGGTGTATAGAGATGACGTTTCGCTTAATGCCGCACTTTGCTGGAATGCATTAGCTTCGTTAAGCAAGGACTTACTGTATCATAAAAATGTTTCAGGTGTATAGAGATAAGGTTTCGCTTAACGTCGCGCTTTGCTGGAACGCATTAGCATCGTTAAGCAAGGACTTACTGTATCATAAAAACGTTTCAGGTGCATAGAGATAAGGTTTCGCTTAACGTCGCGCTTTGCTGGAATGCATTAGCTTCGTTAAGCAAGGACTTACTGTATCATAAAAACGTTTCAGGTGTATAGAGATAATGTTTCACTTAACGTCACACTTTGCTGGAATGCATTAGCTTCGTTAAGCAAGGACTTACTGTATCATAAAAACGTTTCAGGTGCATAGAGATAAGGTTTCGCTTAACGCCGCGCTTTGCTGGAACGCATTAGCATCATTAAGCAAGGACTTACTGTATCATAAAAACGTTTCAGGTGTATAGAGATGACGTTTCGCTTAACGCCGCACTTTGCTGGAATGCATTAGCTTCGTTAAGCAAGGACTTACTGTCTCATAAAAATGTTTCAGTTGTAAAGAGATGATGTTTCGCTTAACGTCACACTTTGCTGGAATGCATTAGCGTCGTTAAGCAAGGACTTACTGTATCATAAAAACGTTTCAGGTGTACCGCTGTATAGAGATGATGTTTCGCTTAACACCGCACTTTGCTGGAACACATTAGCGTCGTTAAGCAAGGACAACCTGTATCATAAAAACGTTTCAGGTGTATAGAGATAAGGTTTCGCTTAACGCCGCACTTTGCTGGAACGCATTAGAATCATTAAGCAAGGACTTACTGTATCATAAAAACGTTTCAGTTGTAAAGAGATGATGTTTCGCTTAACGTCACACTTTGCTGGAATGCATTAGCTTCGTTAAGCAAGGACTTACTGTATCATAAAAATGTTTCAGGTGTAAAGAGATGATGTTTCGCTTAACGCCGCGCTTGGCTGGAGCGCATTAGAGTCGTTAAGCATGGACTTCCGCTGTATAAAGAATGAATGAAAACAGACACTAGGCAAGAAGCAATTTCTCATACCAACTACGTAAGAAAGAACCGAATTCTTTCACTTTACGCACTAAACTTTCCCAAATACTCATCTATGAAAATCATAGTTACCAATTTGATTTCCTCTTTGCCAACGGAATGTGACCGTCTTTCTTTTTATGGTCTTCATGATCTCGGGTGCAGTGTCGCTGACTCGGCCAATCAGTTTTGCCTGAACAAGAGAAATTAATAGAAGAAAAGCGAAGAAAATCGGAAAAAAGAAACAGCCATTTTTAGCACCTAATGCTTTTGTACGTTGTATTAATTTACGTTCTGAAAATTTATTGATTAAAGAAGAGCTAAGTTGCATCGTATTTTTGCAGTAGTATTTAGTAACATAATTTATCGTAGACAGACAATTGCAGAAAAAAAAGCTTCGATTTGGATTCGAACCCACGCGAAACAAATTAAAAGTTTGCAGCACGGCCTAGATCATGGTTTACACTTGGGGCGAGAAGACTTGCACCTGCATCATTATACTGTATGCTACGAAAGCTTAAACAGCACTGAACCTGGTCATCAAATTAATAGGTGCCCAGGAAGATGCTGCTCCTGGGATTTTGTCTTGTTGAGGAAAGTTTTAGGCTGTACATGCAGGTATGGCTCAGCGTTTCATTTTAGGGAGTTATCCTTGATAGACATATACACTCACATCTCGGTTTCCAGAACAAGAGTGGGGAGACGTCGGTCCGAATTTGCCGATTGTCTGTATTTAACGATACCAAGCTAATACAGTAGGCGCAGTGTATCAGTCACATGGTAATGTAGAATCAATCGCGTAATTGTCTCAAAAACGTCTAGTACGGGCCAGCAATTGATAGGGGTGAGCATCGAATGCTCGAATTCGATTCGAACGAGTTTTTTTAGTGCGAACTCGATTCGAATCCAAAATTATACATTCGAATAATTCAGCACTTCAATCACATATGTTCCTGATCATTAAAACGATTGAAACATCATACAATTAGCATAATTTAGTTGTTATTTCTGCGCACAACGTTAAGCAAATTACTAGTTGTTTTATTGCAGAACAAAATCTAGTGATATACATGATCTTTGTAAGACTAATTTTTGTTGGTGGTTCAAAAACTTGTTGGAAAATCGTTCAATCTCAATTCGAATTCGGTTCGAATTCGAAACACTGAAGTTCAGTTTAATTCGAATTCGAAAGTCACAAATTCGGTTCGATTCAAATTCGCTTTCTGTTAGAGAATGCTCACCCCTAGCAATTGAGTCGAATAACTCCGCATAATCGAGCTTTTACTATCTTTATGTCGTCTTACTTTGCTTTTGCGCAATGTCGTCTTACACGCTGCTAGGTTACACTGATGTAAACAAAGTGACATCCCGCCAACTAGCGGTCAGCTCGCAAAACGATGGTTTTGCCCGCAGCATGCGGGATTTTTAACGGTCCAGATTTTGTCCCGTTCTTCCGACATTCGTAAAAGCGAGGTCTAGCAAACCGAGACTGAGTATAGTCGTATATTCTTGCAACGCAGGAAATCTTTTTGCCATGCCAGCTTTTTTTCAGTGATTAGATAAACTCTGTCATCTGATTTTACTACTTAATTACTGTACCTATAATAAAATGCGAAGTCTGCAGCCTTTCCTAGCATTTGTTTTCTTAGGATGGCATTTTGAATAGCTTTTAAATGCTACAACTTTTCTGAACAAAATGGCACATACAGCAAGACCTCGCGTAATGACGTTTCGCTTTAATGACACTGAACATTTCACACCTTTTTCACTTAACGACGCACATTTCGCTTTAATGACGATTTTTTTTGTTTTGCTCAAGGTGGTTTCAGGCAAACAGGAAGACATTAAACAGCAGAAACATGAGTAAAACACATAAATCTTTAACTTTAATATGATTTAAGCAGTATTGATTTTTGACTCTGCAACATATCGCGATTCTTTTACATTACTTTCTATGCAAGTCTTGGCTTCGTTTAACGACGTTTCGCTTAACGTCGCATTTTGTTGGAACGCATTAGCGTCGTTATGCGAGGACTTACTGTATTTAACTCCTTATAAACAACCTATTTCGACTAATTACTGCTCAAGGGCATTTAGAAATTCATAGAAACATTAGATAATCCACTCCGATGTTCGTTACCAGATAAGCAACAACGATACCTCCTCTAACTTGGCCTGTCGTTCTGACTCCACCCTGCGTACGCCCTCTCCGTGATACTCCATGAGTACGTTCACCTCCGGTTCGATTCCCTCGTCGTCAGTTTCGTCTTTCTCGTTGATGCTAGGAGTGCTGGTAGTCGACAGCGATTTCACTTGGTCGCTGAAACTATAATCAAGAAACAAAGCACGCAGTATTATATTATTCAGATGCAACAAAGTGCACACAACAAGATGTATACTTAGTTATAATTAGCTATCAATACTAGAGAAAAGTTAAAGGGTTAACAGGACCAAAATTACTACAGCTGAAAATACTCTAACACAAGCAGTCATCTATAACAAGAAATATATATCGAGAGAGAGAGAGAGAGAGAGAGAGAGAGAGAGAGAAAGAGAAAGAGAGAGAGAGAGGGAGAGGGAGAGGGAGAGGAAGAGGGAGAGGGAGAGGGAGAGGGAGAAAGAGAGAGAGAGAGAGAGAGAGAGAGAGAGAGAGAGAGAGAGAGAGAGAGAGAGCAGGAAGGGGAAAGAGAGAGAGCGAGAGAGAGAGAGAGAAAGAAAGAGGAGAGGAGGAATGGGGAGAGAGGGAGAGAGAGAAAGAGTGAGAGAAAAAGAGAAAAGGTAAGGGAAAGAGAGAGAGAAGAGAGAGGGGGTGTAAGTGAGAGAGAGAGAGAGAGAGAGAGAGAGAGAGAGAGAGAGAGAGAGAGACAGAGACAGAGACAGAGACAGAGACAGAGACAGAGACAGAGACAGAGAGAGAGAGAGAGAGATTATTATTATTACATAATTCACGGATTTGGAAAAGTAACTTACTAGTCGGTGTTGTAAGAGACGACGCTATCGCTCACTGCGGACAGCGACCTGTGAGCAGCCGGATGGGACGAAGTTGAACCGTGTGCAGAAAAGCATCTCGGGATGCTGGGGGCGCCGTGTTCGTTGGTAGTCAAGGGCGGAGTCGCGCCGCTGCACCGCTCCGTGGGCTCGCCGATGATGTGAGTGATGCAACGGCTTATCAGTTTGGTGAAGTCCTGGAAAAGTTAAACAAACAAAATGAAAAATAAGAAAAATGAACGGAAATTATTGATTTATTGTTTGCCTTCGTACGTTTGCACTCGCTACTCGCTAGTTGTTTAACGACGTTAATGCAGTCCTTGTTTAACGACGTTAATGCAGTCCTTCTTTAACGACGTTAATGCAGTCCTTCTTTAACGACGTTAATGCAGTCCTTGTTTAACGACGTTAATGCAGTCCTTGTTTAACGACGTTAATGCAGTCCTTGTTTAACGACGTTAATGTATTCCAGCAAAATGTGATGTTAAATGAAACATCGTTAAACGAAGCCAAGACGCTAACAGATAGAGAGGAGAACGGAGATACGTTCCAGAGGCAAAAATCAATACTGTTCAAATCACGTAACTTAAACATTTTAGAAGTTTCACTCATATTTCTACCGATTAATTTCTTTCTGCTTAAAACCACCTACATATATCTTACTTACCATTACCCAGCTATAACAGATTCTCTTTCTTTAGTGTTTAAGGGGTCAAACAAAAACATTGAGCAGTGAAAGCCAAGCCCTGGATGACCTTGGGAATTTTATCTGGATAAGTAGTGTGGTTGCTATAGCAACAGGTTGCACGCTTAAAACCACCTATATACATCTTACTTTCCATTACCCAGCTATAGCAGACTCTCTTTCGTTAGTGTTTAAGATTGAGGAGTCAAAACCAAGCCCTGGATGACCTTGGGAATTTTATCTGGATAGTAGTGTGGTTGCTATAGCAACAGGTTGCTCGCAGGTTAGTAGAAATTTTTTTTAGCACATTTTTAGAAAAGAATAACGTAACACGTACTGTTTTAATGCGTCGAATTAGGTAAAAATGATGTTGATAAAATAAAAAAATTGATCTGACCAAAGTAAAAAAATCATAATTTAAGTTAAACATGTATCATTGAGTGAAACAAGGTGTGAAATGATTAGCGTCGTTAAGCGAGGACTCACTGCCTGACTAGCTGTTACTGACCAACAGCCGACTCACCTCCCCATGTGCATCACAGGCAGGAGGACGCACTGACGCACGTGCGTCCACAGAATTCCTCAAGAAAATTTTTTTAGCTGTAAACCAAGACACACGTCAACCCGTTGTTTGTTTGCGCAATCCCCAAGCACTCAGCTGATTTGCATAGTGAAGTTCTGTTTATGTATGTCGCTTACATGGTGTCGATTCTCTTACCGATTTCTGTTGCATAGACACTTTCTAGCTAACTGTAACTGCAATTATGCATTTAGGGGGTGGGCCCAAGGGGCCTGGGATCCCCTTTCACGGTGGTAGTGAAATTGAGTCACGAGTTTGAGGTAAACTTGCCTGAGGAAATAGTTTCTAGCAACCACAAAATGGTCTATAATGCAAGAAAATTGCATTTAGCTGTGTCCAGTGGAAAAATTACCACGCACTAAAACTTATTAAATTTTGTATGAATAGTGGGTGGGCTGTAAACTTAACAGTCTCAGATCAGTTTTATGTTTGACTATTCACCGTTTGCTGGATAAATAATCTTGATACTAAATAAATTAAGCTTAAGTAATGGGTCATCCGCATTGCAATGCATTACAAACTTGCTGTTAAGAGATATGACTACTACAATAGAATATAATGAATATTACCCAGCTGAATGTAGGTAAAATATATTTATTAAAGCAGATTTTTTCACATTTGAGAAGTCTATGTACCAGAATTTAAATCTCACTTGACGGCTCCAAAATGTGCTTAAATATAGGAAAATGCGTTGGTGCACCCTCCCCCCAGACCCCCCCAGCTGCTTGTGCGTCCTCTGGCAGTGCCCATTATCACAGATACAGAAAGAAACACATTATTTATCCTACCAATAAGACAAAGTCATTTATACAGTTGCAAAAGCTGCCACGAGGTCAGGATTCCAAATCTGGATCATTTAAACCATGTTGTAGTTATAGTTAAAAAAAAACAACTCAAAAATTTAAAAAGTTAAACAGAAATTCAAAGTAAGAATTACACAGAACCTTTTCCTGCTTTAACCATGCTGATTATAATTATGGAACAGGTGCTTAAATGGTACACGCGCCTGTCTGCCTGTTTACTGAACTAATGAGGCCATTGCATACCTGCTACTTACAGCTGATATGCAATGACTTCGCAATGGATTGAACCATCACAATGTAGTGCAATGGCTTCGCAATAGATTGAACCATCACAATGTAGTGCAATGGCTTCGCAATGGATTGAACCATCACAATGTAGTGCAATGGCTTCGTAATGGATTGAACCATCACAATGTAGTGCAATGGCTTCGTAATGGATTGAACCATCACAATGTGGTGCAATGGCTTCGTAATGGATTGAACCATCACAATGTGGTGCAATGGCTTCGTAATGGATTGAACCATCACAATGTAGTGCAATGACTTCGTAATGGATTGAACCATCACAATGTAGTGCAATGGCTTCGTAATGGATTGAACCATCACAATGTAGTGCAATGACTTCGTAATGGATTGAACCATCACAATGTAGTGCAATGGCTTCGTAATGGATTGAACCATCACAATGTAGTGCAATGGCTTCGTAATGGATTGAACCATCACAATGTAGTGCAATGGCTTCGTAATGGATTGAACCATCACAATGTAGTGCAATGGCTTCGTAATGGATTGAACCATCACAATGACATTTTGTCCCCCGAAAAAAAAACGGCAGTTTAAAAGTTATTTAAACTTGTTTCAAACGACCTAACGACAAAATGGCAGCCACCTAACGGTCATCGCGCAGTTTAAATTTTTAAGTTTTATACAACGTTACTGCTAACACAAGTCCTGTGCGCAGTAAGACAGCATGTATGTGATATAAAAATGAACAAATATATATATATTATACTTATATACTTATATATATATATTTGAACATATATAAAAGTGAACAAAGCAGAAAAATAAACTCACATCAAATTGAGGATTTGTCAGGTGATAAGTATTGCACGGCTCCGAGGCTATGATGAGAAAATTCAAGCCCTGATAGGCCCAACACGGACGCGTCCCGTGGCCGATTTCGCAGTGCTCCAGGACGAATTGCATCCAGGTTTTGGCGAAGTCAACGAGAGCTTCGGCGAGATCCTTCAACTGATCCAACGGTAACGTAATCAATTTGATCAGTTCTTTGTTATACTACAAGCAACAAACGGGGACAGAATTGAATTTAATGATGAGAACCACCAAATTATCACCAGTGGCATAGCTAATAGGGGAGCAGGGAGCATTTTTTTGAGATTGGCACCTTTTCAACAACCTGCCTCATTACTTTATGCGTCCTCCCTCCCTCCCATGTTTTTAAAATTAGCATGCATATACGCTTTAACAGCTAGCTAGAGCCTTACCTAGCTCATTTTTGTCATTCTTAAGCAAGATCCCACTAGCAAATCACTCTATGCACAGACTAAGGCAAAATTAAGTAAAGTCCAGGTGAAACAACTGAAGTTACTGAACATCTGCGGCAGGCGAATTTGCTTTACCCACACGTCGCGTGACGGTCTTAGTTAAGACGCGTTGCTGTAGTATACTTAACATTTGACCTACAGCAACTGCGCATGCGCACAATGAAACAGTGAAAAGACCAGTAGCCAGGAAATCCAAATTTTAATTAAAATTAAGTATGCATTGTTGCCAAACAATGTTAATGCCAAAGTTTTCTATTACGTGAATAACAATGAAAATGAAAACAACCACACCCCAAGCCCATTTTTCTAAAAAATTGGTACCTTTTCAACAACCTGCCTCGTTACTTTATGCGTCCTCCCTCCCTCCCGTGTTTTTAAAATTAGCGTGCATATACACGACTCATTTGTCAAGGTTGACCGATCGAACCAAGGATCAAATTGTCCCAAATCTAATTAATATAAGAAGCCAAACGCCACCCCCCCCCCAAAAAAAAATTTGCACATAAACACAACAACAAGCTACATCACTGTCTGTAGCGGCATACACAAAAACATATAATTGCTTCACGTGTTACGGCACCTTTTTTGCGTGCTTGCTTCCCCTAACTTTAGAACCTGACTACGCTTTCCTTATTATCAATATGGAATCTTTTTAGTTTAATTTGCTAAGCTGCTACAAGATTTAACAAACAGAAATGTGATGGGTACAGTTCAGGTAGAATAACGGCATAACCATACTGTAGATTTATCATGTGACTGCCCCGCATTCTTAAGTACAGGACGGCACATAATCTTTTGTCACGTGTGAGGGACACAGAAACAGATATAACTGCCTGTGGTGTGCTATAAAATGCGTCCTTTACATGAACATGAAAGTATACACATTTTCTGAGCAGAATAAGAATTTTTTCTAAAAAGTGACGCTCTCAAACTTCATCGCCTTAGGCTATAGCATAGTTAGCTTAATGGTTACTACACCCCCGTGAGTCCTTACCTGTCTTGTTGTAAATGAAAGTCGCTAAACAGCCATTAGTGTGAACGTTGTCTGTTAAATGAGGGACTGTAAATAAATCTTGTCTTGCTTTGTCTTTGGGGTGCACTGTAAACAGTCACATAACCAATCACAAAATGCCCCGTAAATAAATTACGCCGAAACCCATTTTTACCTCGAATCCCAAAGTGTAGCACTTCTGCATGGTTTTTACATACTGTTCGTGCCAACCCGCCCTGTCGGCTTCGTCCAGGTCCCAGCAAGCTGGTGGAATTAGTCCGTTGCATACACGATTCGATTCGTCCATAATCGTGCGTTGTAGGTGCATGGCTTCTTCCTGTAATGTAAGAAAAAATCTGGAAGACCTGTATTCACCTGCACTGTAGATGCTTGGCTTATTCCTAGAATGTAGCAAAAAATCTGGAGGACCTGTATTCACCTGCACAGTAGGTGCATGGCTTCTTTATGGAATGTAAGAAAAAATCTGGAGGACCTGTATTCACACGTATTGTAGATGCATGGCTACTTTGAGGAACGTTTTGCGTAAAAGCAGAAAGGCATCTCACTTTTACACCTTTAGATGGCTAAGGATGCAGTGATTTTGTGTAAACACAGAAACGCATCTCACTTTTACACCTTTAGATGGCTGAGGATGCATTGATTTTGTGTAACTGCAGAAACGTGTCAAACTTTTACACCTTTAGATGGCTGAGTACGCAGTGATTTTGTGTAAAAGCAGAAACGTGTCAAACTTTTACACCTTTAGATGGCTGAGGACGCAGTGATTTTGTGTAACTGCAGAAACGTGTCAAACTTTTACACCTTTAGATGGCTGAGGACGCAGTGATTTTGTGTAACTGCAGAAACGTGTCAAACTTTTACACCTTTAGATGGCTGAGTACGCAGTGATTTTGTGTAACTGCAGAAACGTGTCAAACTTTTACACCTTTAGATGGCTGAGGACGCAGTGATTTTGTGTAACTGCAGAAACGTGTCTCACTTTTACACCTTTAGATGGCTGAGTACGCAGTGATTTTGTGTAAGCACAGAAACGTGTCAAACTTTTACACCTTTAGATGGCTGAGTACGCAGTGATTTTGTGTAACTGCAGAAACGTGTCAAACTTTTACACCTTTAGATGGCTGAGTACGCAGTGATTTTGTGTAACTGCAGAAACGTGTCAAACTTTTACACCTTTAGATGGCTGAGGACGCAGTGATTTTGTGTAACTGCAGAAACGTGTCAAACTTTTACACCTTTAGATGGCTGAGTACGCAGTGATTTTGTGTAAGCACAGAAACGCGTCTCACTTTTACACCTTTAGATGGCTGAGTACGCAGTGATTTTGTGTAACTGCAGAAACGCGTCTCACTTTTACACCTTTAGATGGCTGAGGACACAGTGATTTTGTGTAAACACAGAAACACGTCTCACTTTTACACCTTTAGATGGCTGAGGACACAGTGATTTTGTGTAAACACAGAAACACGTCTCACCTTTACACCTTTAGATGGCTGAGCATGCAGTGATTTTGTGTAAACACAGAAACGCGTCTCACTTTTACACCTTTAGATGGCTGAGGACGCAGTGATTTTGTGTAAGCACAGAAACACATCTCACTTTTACACCTTTAGATGGCTGAGTACGCAGTGATTTTGTGTAACTGCAGAAACGCGTCTCACTTTTACACCTTTAGATGGCTGAGGACGCAGTGATTTTGTGTAAGCACAGAAACACGTCTCACTTTTACACCTTTAGATGGCTGAGGACGCAGTGATTTTGTGTAAGCACAGAAACACATCTCACTTTTACACCTTTAGATGGCTGAGTACGCAGTGATTTTGTGTAACGCAGAAACGCGTCTCACTTTTACACCTTTAGATGGCTGAGGACACAGTGATTTTGTGTAAACACAGAAACACGTCTCACCTTTACACCTTTAGATGGCTGAGCATGCAGTGATTTTGTGTAAACACAGAAACACGTCAAACTTTTACACCTTTAGATGGCTGAGGACGCAGTGATTTTGTGTAAGCACAGAAACGCGTCTCACTTTTACACCTTTAGATGGCTGAGCATGCAGTGATTTTGTGTAAACACAGAAACGCGTCTCACTTTTACACCTTTAGATGGCTGAGCATGCAGTGATTTTGTGTAAACGCACAAACACGTCTCACCTTTACACCTTTAGATGGCTGAGCATGCAGTGATTTTGTGTAAACACAGAAACACGTCTCACTTTTACACCTTTAGATGGCTGAGGACACAGTGATTTTGTGTAAACGCACAAACACGTCTCACCTTTACACCTTTAGATGGCTGAGCATGCAGTGATTTTGTGTAAACGCACAAACACGTCTCACTTTTACACCTTTAGATGGCTGAGCATGCAGTGATTTTGTGTAAACGCACAAACACGTCTCACCTTTACACCTTTAGATGGCTGAGCATGCAGTGATTTTGTGTAAACGCACAAACACGTCTCACTTTTACACCTTTAGATGGCTGAGGACACAGTGATTTTGTGTAAACGCACAAACGCGTCTCACTTTTACACCTTTAACAACCAGTGATTTTGTGTAAACGCACAAACACGTCTCACCTTTACACCTTTAGATGGCTGAGCATGCAGTGATTTTGTGTAAACGCACAAACGCGTCTCACTTTTACACCTTTAGATGGCTGAGGACGCAGTGATTTTGTGTAAACGCACAAACACGTCTCACCTTTACACCTTTAGATGGCTGAGCATGCAGTGATTTTGTGTAAACGCACAAACACGTCTCACTTTTACACCTTTAGATGGCTGAGGACACAGTGATTTTGTGTAAACGCACAAACGCGTCTCACTTTTACACCTTTAGATGGCTGAGGACGCAGTGATTTTGTGTAAACACAGAAACGCGTCTAAGTTTCCTACCTTTAGATGGCCGAGTGCCTGTGAGATTTCTTGATGACACGACATTTGTTCGTTGTACAACTGCACCGATGATCCAATGATCTCTATAAACGACTTGCATTGTTCAGTAAGATGAGCCGAAGATATCACAACTAAATACAGGGAATCCATCTAAATGACATAAAAACAGTATAAGACAAACTATCACAACCTGTATAACTACGCACTGTTTCGACAGTGCTTGCAATATCTACCTTTAATCAACATTTACTTTTGCAGCACCTAGAAGTGGATTAACTAATTTGCAGCATTGGTATGGTAACAAACTCCAGAAAAATAACATAATACGATACTAAACTTGAATTTTTACATAGTAGTTTTATAAATTGAGTTTGACAAAAAACAAAAACAACAAACCCAAAACCACCCCACCCAACAAACAACAATTGGCATAGAGATGTATGTATTAATGTAATTAGTTATAATGTCAAACTCACTTATGCCAACTTTTGCAGTACAAAGTACGCGGTATAGAGGTTTCACTGCATGTCTGCCAAGGAATAAATTAACTCCTTCAGGAAACGCACGATTCAAAACATGTCTTATAAGACCAAGAACTTTTCTGCTACTGTATGAGCACAGACATAACTAAACGATTACAATTTAAGTACTGTTCTATTGAGGAGAATCTCGGCTATCCAATCTTGCTATTCGTTTAAACATTTATAAATGATTTAATTAGATAAAATTAACAAAAACGCCATTTTCAGGCACTCTAACTTAGCTTATCGAGTAGCTTAGTCTGGTGTACACTTGCGTGATCGTACACACTATTTTATTGATCACCTGCTTGATACAGCCTGAGCTGTGCAGTGTTCAGCTGCTATTCCAGGAAAAACCAACTAATCAGCCAAGGAGAAATTAAGACACTTACATCTTTTAACAAAAATTTTTCCTTCAAAATAGAATAGACTTGAGTGTAAAGTGTGTCAGAGTGTTGTGTCTGGATAAGTGAAATTTTCTGCATTAGCCAATTTCACACAAGTGATACTGTACATTGTTACAGTGCAAACACTGCAGTTAGTGATTTGCAAAAATCGATTTTTAATTTGTCTAAGGTAAGCAAATGCAATTCAAATAAAATTTTGCATGAAAATCCATTGTGTGAGGAGTAGAAACTTACGAAAATTATCAAATTTAAAGAAATCGCTGCTTAGTGAGAGCAGTTTTTCCTGAACCCGCACAAAATGCAGCAAACGCTTACGGTTCCAAAGGAGTTAAGAAGAAAAGACGAAAGACAAACGTTTCACTCACGTCCACAATGTTGATGCGGGACAAAGCGATGAGCGTGTCGGTGCTCGGTTCCACTGTGATTGTCTCCCCGGGCCAGGCCACGTTAGTGTTCTTGACCAGCAGTAGGTACCCTCTATTCTCGGCCGTATTGCTAAGTCCCACCTTACTTTTGCTTCTCACTAGGGGGTAATCTGCAAAGAAACTTCCATTGATTTTTACTGGCAACATTTTAATTTCTTATGCAAACAACTTTGAGACACAAGAAAACCCTCCACTTAAATTGTTAGGGGAGTGCAAGACATTTAAAGGGTAGAGAAAGACCAATTGGTCATCAAATCAGCTGCCCTTTTCAGATTAGAGTAATTTGTAAGAAAAATTTGAACATAAAACTTAAGAAATTCCTCTTAAAATTTTATACCACTTACATACTGCCTTTTTGCACACAGAGCTTGCATCGGCAGTCACGCTGTATAAAACGTGTAAATTTAAACTCCCGCGATGACTGTCAGACGCAGCTATGTCGACAGGTCATTTGAAACAAGTTTTGATAACACTGAGTAAAGTTTGAAAAAATAATCAGAGCATTCGTGGCGCACACGTCACTAAATAAGTAAAATTTAAAATTACTGTATCTTGTCAATAAGATTAAAGTTAACGTTTTTGGTTAGTGAGTGGTGCACCCTGGAGGGTGAGTCAGTGACATTTTACCAATTGGTGAAAACATTTTAAATAATTAATAATTTTCTTTTCTAGTTACATGATTCTTTCCAACAGGTAAGCGAAATGCTAAGTAAAATAACTTTTCATGGAAAGTTTTTTGGGACATAGTTTAACATTTTCTTCCTCTGGTTTAGGTTGTACGTATATGACATCATGTAATGGCGCCGTCGGAACAGTGTTGGGGGATTTTAAAATGAAGACAAGGAAAAATTCCTTTTAACGCGAGTACGATGTACGTATAAAATTGCTGTAAAGTAATATAATATTTTAAGGAAATTTTTCTGAAATCTACATCAGGTGCCCCTTTTTTGTCCTTTAAGTTTGCTAGTGCAGAGTAAGATCTGTAACACGGAAGGTTTTTCTTTAATAAAATGTACGTTGAGATGGTCACGAATACAAGCCTTTCCAATAAGCTTACACAACATATTACTCAAAACAAAAATCATTTAGCAATTAATACCAAATGTACAGCAAAAACTTTGTTGCCTTAAAGCTTTGCCCACACAGAAAACTTATAATGCACAAAGAAAAGTATTAAGAAAAAATATGAGGTACATAAGTACAGCGTGTTGCAATTAATGGAAAACAGTCAGATACAAATACAAGGGACATTTTGCATTAGTGAGTCAATCAGTCAGTCAGGGAATCAGCCCGTCTCTAAGAATTAATTTTTCAATTTTTCAGTTACAGTGAAACCTCATTACAGAGCCCCTTTTATAAAAACCGACCCCGGTAAATGCCCAAATTTTTAGCAAAACAAAATGTCTACATTTGCATAGAAATGTACGTCTTAATGCACCTTTTATAATGTGAAACTGGCTTAAGGCCAAGTTTTTTTAGCAGTCCCAAAGTGGATGAAGAGTTTCACTGCAGATTATTAACAAGACTGCCCATCTAAAACGTGTGCTTGCAAACCAAGACCTTCCATAAGTCGGCATAGTTAATTTGGTCAAATCTCATTTCTTTTTTTACAAAAACCGCCGCTAAATAAGTTGGACTTTAATATTCTAGCATCAAATTATCTGGAAAATGTTCAAAAAATAATAAAAATCTAATTTTATAACTCCTTACCCACTTTTCTGTCTATAAACTAGTACTGCAATTGTAAAAAAAACTTGTGTTTTCTAATTCCGATTGTAGTTTGTGGAAGCAGCCATTTTGCTTCGGGTTTTTTCTGCTCACAAGCCCAGATCTTCGTCAGGAAGAGCCATCTACTGGATTTAAATATAACTTCAATTTGCTCTTGTAAAATCCATAGCAATCCACACTTTCGTACGGTTGCTAAGCGTTTTACAGCGATGCGACAAAAAACAATGGCTAACTGTAACATCGATTTTCTCAAGATTGTTTTTCAGTGTGCAGCCTGCAACTCAACTTCAATGTGGATTATCTCAGTTTAGAAATAACATAGAGCAATGAACTTGGTATCAAAATGATCCTCACGAAATGGAGATTCAGGATATGTGAATAACTAGAAAAGCTCAACTGCCAACTTATGGACGATTTTGCTGTGCAAGAACACAATAACAAAAACTTGAACATTGATGTAAAAATTGCGCTTTTACCTTCACCCAGAATAATGACAATTTTATAATTTTCACACAAGCCACATATACATATATACATCAAACTTCAGCACATTTTTTCTGAGCCACCCAATAGACAATGACAGAATGATGGCAGCAAGTAAACAAGCATTATAATTAGCAGTGATTTTTAATTAATAAGACAATGATAGACTGGCAGATGTATTAATTTTGTCTGAGATTCAGAAATAGGTAATGCAGTTGGACGAATGATGACGGCGACCCAAACGCGCCAAAATTGGGGCGATTATGCGAGTTGATAAGAGGAATGTTACCTAAACGAAAATTTCACCTCGGTTTGCCGATAACTGCGCTTTCAGGTGAGTTTTGTTATCGTGCAATATTATTACTTTCGTAGCCGAAACTTTTGGTAACTTTTGGTAGCATTTTTCCGAGGTTTTGCCCAGTATTTATGCAGCGAACCCTTTTTTCTAGATGTTAAAAATCGCTGAAAAGTTCAAATAAAGCGTAAATTCCGTTCATTTAACTTTTTGCACCATTTCATCATCATCATTATCATCATCATCATCATCATCATCATTGTAGACATTGGGAAGGCAGAATTCTAAAATAAAAGAAATCTGCCTTCAGACAGGTAAAGGCAGCAGTAATCCAGCAAAAAAAAACTAGACACTGCTACACCAGTGGCTTGTCAGCACCACTTCCATGTACCATTTGTAGCACGCTTTTTCAAAGCCAACGCGGCATATCTTCAACGTTGACGACAGTAAAGCTTTAAGGTTTCCAGGCATAGTCAACCGAAATATCAAAGCATAATTTGATTAAAACCAAGTTTAATTTTATAATTTACGAAATGCAGGCGATAAAATTTTTAGGAAATCAAACATGCCAATCTTTTTGAAGCGTCGTCATCTTTAGCCAAAAATGTCGTTCTACTTGTTCTGATTAGGATTTTTTGCCTAGTCACTTCATCAAGCTTATATCAGAGCAAATATAAACAAACAAGCAAAAACAAAGTATTTTATTTATTTCAGAATGTTTTAAGTTTTCATATTAGTTGGCTTCGCAAAAATTTCGGTTCGGTTTCGTCTTGCTATCAATTTCCTGAGTTTGACAATTTTTGGTTTTGGTTTGTAATTTCAGTTTCCTCAGTGTCATAAATTTGGGTTTGGTTGTAATTTCAGTTTCCCGAGTTTCATAATTTTTGGTTTCGGTTGTAATTTCAGTTTCCTGAGTGTCATAAATTTCGGTTTTGGTTGTAATTTCAGTTTCCTGAGTTTCATAATTTTCGGTTTTGGTTTGTAATTGTTTCCTCAGTGTCATAAATTTCGGTTTTGGTTGTAATTTCAGTTTCCCGAGTTTCATAATTTTTGGTTTCGGTTTGTATATTCAGTTTCCCGAGTTTCATAATTTTCGGTTTTGGTTGTAATTTCAGTTTCCCGAGTTTCATAATTTTTGGTTTCGGTTGTAATTTCAGTTTCCTGAGTGTCATAAATTTCGGTTTTGGTTTGTAATTTAGTTTCCTTAGTGTCATAAATTTCGGTTTCGGTTTGTAATTTCAGTTTCCACAGTTTCATAAATTTCGGTTTTGGTTGTAATTTCAGTTTCCTCAGTGTCATAAATTTCGGTTTCGGTTTGTAATTTCAGTTTCCTGAGTTTCATAAATTTCGGTTTCGGTTTGTAATTTCAGTTTCCTGAGTTTCATAAATTTCGGTTTCGGTTTGTAATTTCAGTTTCCTGAGTTTCATAAATTTCGGTTTTGGTTGTAATTTCAGTTTCCCGAGTTTCATAAATTTCGGTTTCGGTTTGTAATTTCAGTTTCCTGAGTTTCATAAATTTCAGTTTCGGTTTGTAATTTCAGTTTCCTGAGTTTCATAAATTTCGGTTTCGGTTTGTAATTTCAGTTTCCTGAGTTTCATAAATTTCGGTTTCGGTTTGTAATTTCAGTTTCCTCAGTGTCATAAATTTCGGTTTTCGCTGTAATTTCATTTTGCTGAGTTTCATAAATTTCGCATTCGGTTGTAATTTCAGTTTCGGTAACATCCCTGGCTGATAAGTTATTTTACACACAAAGCAGGTTAGATTAACACACATCTTAGCAGTAGGAAAAAGCTATCTACAGTGTTAGTACCGTCTTCTTTCCTGGGTAGCAACAATCGATGGAGCGGCACGTTCTTACAGAATGTCCAAACTGGCGAATCTGCTTACATACAAAGTGCAAGTGATGTACAAAGTCAAAACTACATACTAACATAGACATATGTTACTCACAATACTCAAGAATAAAGTTATATAATAGAAACTACAAAAAACAACTAATACAAACAACATTTTATGGTTGAAAAATTAAAGGAAAACCAGACCACATTTTAGCCTATAAAATATTGAAAGTGAACAAACCATTTTTTCAACAATGACTTTCGTGAAAAGATTATTACCAGGAAACGTAACAAATCTTTGCACGGCTAGTTCTCATCTCCGAAATGCATTGCAAAAAACAGATGCAGTACTTCTCAGTTTAGAGGTGTTCAGTTGTGATGTAGTGCAAATGACTGAGAGCGCACGCATGAGTACAGCAGTAAATATGAAATCTGATTTTTGGATTTTTGGATTCACGGATTTTTTTTCTACATCAAACTCAAACTTACGCTGTAGCGCATGCAACACGCTCATAGAATGTTTTTGCTGTTGAAAATTATGTTCAGTTGTGATGTCATCTATAGTTGGGCTCGCCCACATTTAATGAAATTTTCAACATTTTATTTTAATTATCAGAAACACTCTAGCATTATTATAGGTGTTAGAATGTATACTTTTTGCGCCGTACTACAAAGTGGGGTAGGATATAAAAACTCGTCCTGTTTTCCTTTAAAACAAATAAATAAAAAATCGAATGCAAACTTGGTTTAGTGCGCATTTAAACAAAGTTAAAAACTAAAATGTTAATATGCAACAGACGACATTATAACAAAGTCTAAAGCAAAACAACTAAACTAACGCAGCAAAATAATGCAAATGGAAATGAGGACGTATAACGCAGCAGAAATACGGAGATACTCTCTCACCTGCTGGTGTGCCGGGGCTCCAATCTTCCCTTCCGCAGACTGCATTTAGCAGGAGTAGGATCTGTCCTGTATCCTCTTTCAGTTTCCCCGGGATGAGCATGAAATAGTCGACCGTACTCGAAGCCAGGACCTGCGGAATGTTTAACGACAATAAATACCGGAAGCACTTGAAAAGAACGGTTAGAGTTTGCAGGTCGGTACAAACAGGTAACCAGTGATAGTTTAAACAAGATTTTTATTTGATAAGAAGCATTACAATCATAAGTACACTTATAATATTGTACTACAGGGCTGTGGTGAAATGAAACGTAATGCTGGCTGGAGAGTAGACTTCTCAGGTGTGCATGTGAACGTGGCTTTATCTAGCACATGGAGATGACGTTTATGCTGTGAAGTGAGTTGAGAATTGAGTTTAACTTCGAATACTAAGTACACAACCACAACAAAATTTCTCAACAGTAACGTCATTCTGTTTATATCTGTTCACATATACAGGTTTCTATATGCAGAATTTGGATAAAAAATGTGGAAGAAGCTTTGCTAAAAGCAAACTCTGAAAACTCTAAAATTACGGCAACTATTAAGAATAACAGAAGTTTATAGTAAGCGATAAATCTAGGAGGGATTTGTTTCATTTTTGCCATCTTTTCATTCAAGATGAGTTGAGTTGAGTCAAGATGAGTTGAGTTTGACTCAAAGCAAAATCTCATTCATTTTGGAGGAAGGTTTTGAGTTCAGTTAGACGTAAAAACTGATAGAATGACAGACGAATTATACTGAGCGTTGGACTGAGTAAAAACGAGTTGAGTTGAGTCAAGATGAGTTGAGTTGACTCAAGGCAAAATCTCATTCATTTTGGAGGAAGGTTTTGAGTTCAGTTAGACGTAAAAACTGATAGAATGACAGACGAATTATACTGAGCGTTGGAGTGAGTAAAAACGAGTTGAGTTGAGTCAAGATGAGTTGAGTTGACTCAAGGCAAAATCTCATTCATTTTGGAGGAAGGTTTTGAGTTTAGTTAAACATAAAAACTGATAGAATGACAGACGAATTATACCGAGCGTTGGATTGAGTAAAAACGAGTTGAGTTGAGTCAAGATGAGATGAGGCCTAGTTGAGTTGAGTGATAAGTTGAAAACGAAAAGCTACAACTGATTTCGTTTGACTTAAAAGAATAAGTTTAATTAGACTAAGTAGAGTTGAGTTATAGGTTATCCTGAGGTGAGTTGAGAATTGAGTTTAACTTCAAATACTAAATACACAACCACAACAAAATTTCTCAACAGTGATCTCATTCTGTTTACATCTGTATGTACAAAAACATGAAAAGACATTAAAATTACCCGTATATGTCCAGTACTGATCAGGCCACTCAGCAGCACCTCCGTTGGAATGGAAACGGTAAAGGCAGCGGCGATTTCTAGGTCGCTGCGCAGCATCTTCGAGAATCCCAGGGCATTGATGCAGCGCGCTCGGCATTCCGTTATCAACGATCGAAAGTTGCGACACGATTCCTGCATCTTCTTCCTAGGGAAAAAACGTCACGTGACTTTAGCGAAACACATTTACGGATGAACGACAAAGTTACAAATTTTAACCTTAAACAAGATCGTGCACTGTTTTGCTTTCTACAGAAAATAAGCTTTTTCACAGTTCTAGCGATTGATGATGATCGTGAAAAGGTCATAGGTTAAGTGTACCAGACAACACATTTGTGTACACTTGACAATACCTCGCAGTCCATGCTACTGTAATAGTAACAGTTTAACAGCTAGCTAGAACCTTACCTAGTTCATTTTTTCTTGTTCCTAAGCAAGATTCTGCTAGTAAATCAATCTACGCACAGACTAATGCATAATTCAGTAAAGTCTACGTCAAACAACTGAAGTTACTGAACACTATGGTACTGATGCTTCAGACGGCTTTGCTTTATACACGTGATGTAACGGTTGTATAATTAAATAAAGTTCAACTAAAGGTAACTGAACTGATGTGGCAGACAGCTTTGCTTTAGCTACATGTCACGTGGCATTTGTAGTTAAGATGTGTTGCTGTGTAACCTTTGACTACAGCAACTATGAAACTGTGAAAAGGCTTACAAAGTAATTTAAACATTTACTTAGTGACGTGTGTTCTGCAAAGAATGCTCTAATTATGTTTGCAAATTTTATGCAATGCTACCTAAACTTGTTTCAAACGACCTACCAACAAAATAGCTGTGCCTAACGGTCATCGATTTAAAAAAAATTTAAAAATAAAGCACGTGACACACCAGCTAATTAAGCAGCTGACAATGCAAAGAAAAAGTTGCTAATTTAAAAACTCAAGTTGATATACGGAACTTCCCCCGGGTGTGAGAGACAAAGAAATTTAATAGCAACATTTAACTTTCCCCTACTCATCTTTTCCTCTCTTTCTCTCTTCTCATTTCTCTCTCTTCTCTCTCTCTCTCTCTCTCTCTCTCTCTCTCTCTCTCTCTCTCTCTCTCGTTCTCTTGTACTCTATTTCTCCCTCCCTCTCTCTCTCTCCCGCCCTTCTCTCTCTCTCTCTCTCCCTCTCTCTCTCCCTCTCTCTCTCCCCCCCTCTCTCTCTCTCTCTCTCTCTCTCTCTCTCTCTTTATCTCTCTCACCTGCTCTCTCTCCACTCTCTTTCCCTCTCTCCCTCTCTCCCCCTCCCCTCACCCTCTCTCATTCTCTCTCCCTCTCTCTTTCCCTCTCTCCCCCTCCCCTCACCCTCTCTCTCTCTCTCTCTCTTTATCTCTCTCACCTGCTCTCTCTCCACTCTCTTTCCCTCTCTCTCTCTCCCCCTCCCCTCACCCTCTCTCACTCTCTCTTTCTCTCTCTCTCTCCGTCTCTCTCTCTCCCCCTCCCCTCACCCTCTCACTCTCTCTCCCCCTCCCCTCACCCTCTCTCTCTCTCTCCCCCTCTGTCATTCTCTCTCTCTCCCTCTCTCTCTCTTTCCCTCTCTCCCCCTCCCCTCACCCTCTCTCTCTCTCTCTCTCTTTATCTCTCTCACCTGCTCTCTCTCCACTCTCTTTCCCTCTCTCACTCTCTTTCTCTCTCTCTTTCTCTCTCTCTCTCCGTCTCTCTCTCCCCCTCCCCTCACCCTCTCTCTCTCTCTCTCCCCCTCTCACATTCTCTCTCTCTCCCTCTCTCTCTCTTTCCCTCTCTCCCCCTCCCCTCACCCCCCCCTCTCTCTCTCTCTCTCTCTCTCTCCCTCTCTCCCCCCCTCTCTCTCTCCCTCTCTCTCAACATTCTCGTAACAGAGCATGGCAAGATTACAACATACTGACAAGATGCACGTACTTTATGGATGGATTGTAGCGAATATCATCATTATCTGTTGGCTGAAAATGGCAGTCTAATAAAGCAGTCACTTGATCTACAATGTAATTCCTCACAGAGCCCAGCAACGTAATTGCAATATCACTGAAAAAAATACCGACAAATGTTACTTCTGTCACAGCCACAAAATGTGGAGAATGCAAGAGATTACGATAACAGCAAGGTAGTGTTATCGTGGACTGTTTCAGGTGGAAAAAGGCTACAGTACACTTCAAACACTTGCCGAAAGTTGTTTTAGATTGCTTGATGGGCAGTAAGAGAACCTAGCGTAGGTTACCTGCTTCAAAATGTCAGCAATTTTTTTAGGGGGGAGGGGGGCAAAAGGTACTGACTATACCTAGTGGCGGCTCATGGCTAAAATTAGTGGGGCGCTACTTCAGAAAATTTTTAGCCATTGTTTTAATACAATGTAAAACAAAACAAACATGTGTAATTTGTAATTGTAATTTTAAACAAACAAACATACGAAAATTTATACATAAACTTGATGAAATCCTAAACAAAAAATATTTCTGCTTACGAATAGTCTAAATTGCCGCAATTTGAGAATATGGCAGTACACGGTATGCCTGACAACAAACTGTGTGAGCGCCAGTACTTTCTCTACCTAGCAACAGTGCTAGCAAGTACAGCGTGTTGAGACACGCACACAACAGCCAAACACCGAGTTGCTGGAGCGCACTGTGCTGGGCTGTGAATGAAACAGTACTACCCTCACGTGCTCTGGACCATACAAGCATAAAGAAAGAACTAAAGAAAAAGACTTATTGTATTGAATATTATCGATAACATCGAGTTAAAATAGGGGGTGCTGCAGTTCCACAGTACCTATACACGAGCAGCCACTACTACTGCTGATGCTACTACGACATCGCATAATAATAATAATAATAATTTCATACACAGATAACACCTGAAGTAATTCGTTTCCAATGTGGTCCTGATTAATATTACCCACATGTTACTTCGTTAAACCTGCGTGCTTGGTCGAAGAGCCAGCGGTGCCATTTTTAATATTTTCAAACAGGCAACGTTAGTCACACGTATGGGATCAGGTGTTTTGGTTTTGATTCGTCGGTAATCAAGATAAGCATCGACAAGAGTTGGACTTAAATTATATTTGCAATAAATCTGTTGCTTTTCATAATAATAAAAAATTACTCAGTGATGCATTATTTGAATTTGTACATCAGCTTCTTTCCGTGTAAAAGCAACACGAATTATTTAAAAAATTTGTCTCCATAATTTAACAGTTACCTAACAATTTATCATTTCTTTATTTAACAAAAATTCGTAGCTTTAGCTGACTTAGCAGATCTTTTTCTTTAAGCCAACTCAGCTGAAAACTCAGTCAACTTCAGCCAAGCTAGCTGATCTACAGGGTAAGGCAGCTGATGTAGTAGCAAATGACTCAGCCTCAGCCAAGCTAGCTGATCTACAGGGTAAGGCAGCTGATGTAGTAGCAACTGACTCAACTTCAGCCAAGCTAGCTGATCTACAGGGTAAGGCAGCTGATGTAGTAGCAAATGACTCAGCTTCAGCCAAGCTAGCTGATCTACAGGGTAAGGCAGCTGATGTAGTAGCAAATGACTCAGCTTCAGCCAAGCTAGCTGATTTACAGGGTAAGGCAGCTGATGTAGTAGCAAATGACTCAGCTTCAGCCAAGCTAGCTGATTTACAGGGTAAGGCAGCTGATGTAGTAGCAAATGACTCAACTTCAGCCAAGCTAGCTGATTTACAGGGTAAGGCAGCTGATGTAGTAGCAAATGACTCAACTTCAGCCAAGCTAGCTGATCTACAGGGTAAGGCAGCTGATGTAGTAGCAAATGACTCAGCTTCAGCCAAGCTAGCTGATCTACAGGGTAAGGCAGCTGATGTAGTAGCAAATGACTCAACTTCAGCCAAGCTAGCTGATCTACAGGGTAAGGCAGCTGATGTAGTAGCAACTGACTCAACTTCAGCCAAGCTAGCTGATTTACAGGGTAAGGCAGCTGATGTAGTAGCAAATGACTCAGCTTCAGCCAAGCTAGCTGATTTACTGTCATCTGTAGTAGCAAACTGACTCAACTCAGCCAAGCTAGCTGATTTACTGTCATCTGTAGTAGCAAACTGACTCAGCTTCAGCCTCTATTGCGAAACCACTCGGTCATAGACACCCACTGCCACAACCCCTCCCCCTAAGCTTACAACAGATATCCATGTTAACCATTGCACCAAGGCATTTTTATTGTTAGCATCCTTCTGTCTCGGAAGACAATGGAGTGTGCAACAAGAGAGTCAGTTATTAATCACATTGATGGAGTGCAGCATCGACTGTGGTTGAGCAATCCGATACTTGAACCGGATTGAACTGGAGTGGCCTCTCCAGGGCGCACGCCTGGGCAAGGTGTATGGAGATCCTGAGTTGCCCAGGCAACAGGAACCCTCCCTTTTCCTCGCTGGTGTAGTCCAAAGGAAAGCAAAGCGATACGTTTGGCACCAGGTTGGCTGCAGGAGCTGCCGGAGTCAGTGAGCATGCTGCACTGGTCCACCTTCGGGACTCCACTCCTGAATTGGAAGGTTTACTCCTCTACACTTGACCTCCTCCGCCCTCTAGTTGTTGGCTGGTTGTGCAGCTCCTCCGCCTAGTGTCGAGATACAGTGTGGGCATCCCGCAAGCCGACAGCACCTGGTATTCCTAGGCGGTCACCCATCCAGGTATTAAACAGGCTCTACATTGCTTAACTTTGGTGATCAGACAAGAACCGGTGTTTTCAACGTGATATGGCCATAGACACCATTAGGCATTAAACACTGCTTAACAATAAACAACACCAAAGGCTTGAACCAAGTACAGACGTTCATTACCAGAATTTTTCAGCTGCCGTGGCTTCTCCGCCCACAATATGAGGGCAAACGTCTTTCGTATATTTCCACTCCTCCTGTAACATATCGAGGAGGTTGCGCTCCGTCTGCTGGATATCCATCTCTCTAACCACCTTCACCCATTCCTCGACGTACTGCAAGTACACCTGCAAAACGAGTACGGTAAAGTAAGCACCAGATTGTGTAAGTTAGGAAAGCAAACATGGAAAGCAAGTCCTCGATTCTGCGAGCAGCAGTCTGTAATTATTATTATTATTATTATTATTATTATGTCTTTTATTCAAAAATATATTGTACAATTTATACACATACACAAGTTGAAGAATTGACTTGTACTCTATTACAGACTTGACCAGACGGTTTAGTCTAGTGGTAATGCGTCTGCTTTCCGTCCGGGAGATCATGAGTTCGAACCAGCGGCCGGGTTATACCAAAGACTTTAAAAATGGTACCTGCTGTTGCCCTGCCTGACGCGTGGCATTTAGGTTAAAAGTGGGGTAATAATAGTCTCTGTTATGTAGTTGTAGGTTGTTATTTACAGTCGGCGATAATAGCTCTTTGAGCTAATGTTAATTGTTGACCCGAAAGCCGACTTTAAATAAAGATTATTATTATTATTATTATTATTATTATTATTATTATTATTATTATTTGCAGGGTAAAATGGCAGTCATTTCAAATGAAGACTGTTTCGTCTTTCACACATAGCACAAATAAAGATACATCCTAGATAATTGACTGCCCTCACATGTACACTAATTTTACAACAGTAAAGTATTACACAGTAGTACTATCTGACATATAAGGCTGGCAAACTCATTTTTTCTTCTCTTTGTGTCGTTGTGAACGACCGAAAATCATAAAAAATACATTTAATTTGCAATTAGACTAATAACCTGTAAAACCGCTATTACTGTAGTAGATATGGCTTCTAACTATCTGTTACCTATTCTAAAAATGGGTTTAACCTAATACTGAACGGTTGCTCTAGTTTTGCAGAGTAGATTGTTTTGACCTACAGTTTAACAATGGGTTTGGTTTGCATTCACTGCTTCAAAAATGATCAATGATATTTGTTTATTTGTACATGAAATCTTCACAATTGAAATACCAAAGGTGTACTATATTATTAAAGAGTAAGAAAACAGTGAGTGATCTGAATGTAGTGAAAAATGCCAGGACTGGTAACAATCCTAACGCTTCTTACACCGAGCATTGTGTTCAGGTCCTTGTCAAACTCGTACAAATCCATCTCCAGCAACTTTTCCGACCCTTCGTCGTACAGCACCGTCTGGACGGTGTGGTGAAACTTCTTCTTGACCCGTACGGCTCCGCGAATCACGTCCTTGCATTCTCGCATTAGCTGTAAAAAATAACGGAACGTGTTCACGCACGCGCAATGCATCAACCGCCATTGAACACTTTCAAAAAGCAGTTTATTGATTTTATATTTCATTAGCTATATGGCTACAGAACAGAGTAAGCCCGTTTCAAAATGCAGTCACTCCCTTTCGCTTTTAAAAAAACCCTCAGAAAAGAAATATTTCAAAAGTACGAAAGTAACACAATTTGATAATGGTAATCACCTGCATTCTTTTTCCACTGTAATCTTAATAAAACGTGACTATGCTCAACAGGTTACTGAACACTTTATAATCATGATCACAGTTTTCTTAGTTCTTGTTCCATTTCATCATTCATTCACTACTCCCCCCCCCCCACATCCATGTATATATTATCATTACCCGAGTTATTAATCCTTTCTTTAAGATTTCCACGTACAGTTTGGCCTGTCAAGCTATGCTTTTATGCGCAAACTGTATGCATCAGAATTATTGTGTTATGTAATTTGCACGTGTATATGGTAGAGACTCTTTATTTGTATTTTCTGGACTATATTGTATTTGTATTTGTATTTACTATGCTGGATAATTATCTGTATTTTAGTGATAATTGTAAGATGCAGTGCGGAAATGAATAAACTCTTGAAATTCTTGAAACTCTACACTAGAACTGCTTTGAGGACATAGAAAGGACACAAAAAATGCAAAACAACGAGAAAGAAAAAACGCAATGTGTTGACTAACTAGCCTGCAGAGTCAGGTAAATAGTGACGCAAACGAAACACCATTCCGACTGGACAGTTATTTCATGTTGTTCTACCTAGTAAAGAAGCATTCCATGCATAGCAGGAAGGCGAACTTGCATAGCTTAATTGTAATGAATAACTTTAAAGCCAAGTGAATCACTACCGTCATCGACTCATTAACTGCGTAATTGTCTAAATGCACATGGTAGTATAAGAGTGTGGGCAGGAAGTTGATCCTTGGGGAAAACCAGTCTGGCACGTAAAATCACTGGAACAGCTTTTTCACCCATGTTATAACAATTTCTAACTAATTTGTAGCCAATGTATAGCCACTTAGAAAGTACTCATATAGTACACAGATAAATAGAGAAATTAGTAATAACATTTAGGATTTCAACTCAATATGACGTCTAACACTGTACAATTGTTGTAAATAAGTAATTGTATCATGATGTTTTAATCCAGGGGTGTGCAAATGATTTGACTAGCCGGGCCACATTAAACTTTCCCGCAATTCCTGCGGGCCACAGGCAGTTTGATCAAGGAGCCAAGTACAGAAAGTCCTAATGACAATTTTTTTGCATCCGACCTGCGTACATCATTACTACTACACTCAAGAAACTATTTTAGAAGTTATTACAATTTATATTACAAACCATATATTTCTACTTTCAGGACAGATAGTGGTAATTTCATTACAATGCATATTAGTAATGTGTATCACACAGTCTGTGTAGTACAGGGACCTACAACCTACAACCGTCTTGTAAGGGTTAATGGCATCCGATCTAGTAGAAAAAACTACCCGCACTATCTTTGGGATCGTGGCACGGACTTCAGCTGGATACACTCAATTCACTCAATTAATCACCCGGGCCGCACTTTCATTAGGTTGACAAATCTCTTCGCGGGCCACACAAATTCTCTCGGCGGGCTGCAAGTGGCCCGCGGGCCGCAATTTGCACACCCCTGTTTTAATCATTCGTTCTTTGCTTTCATTTTATCTCTAACTAGGAACTAAAGTGGAGATCAACAAAATAGTAATAATATGCTTTTCGTAAACTTTCTTTAGATACAAAAAAGCTTGAGCCCGTTTGATTAAAAACTCCCACAGTTTAAGAGCAAACAAAACACAGCTAGAACTTTTAACAAGTCTGCGACATGGAGCCGAAGAACATTGTCGCGTTTCTGAAGTTCGCGACATGTGTGTGAGTTTCAAAATGAATCAAAATACAAAATTTAATTTTCAATTTCCCGCAAAAAATTCCCAAAAATGAGAAAAAAGATGCAGCCGCTCGTACGCGTAACATCTTGTAATATTTACACACCAGATGATGCCAGCGATGATGATGATGACGACAATAAGGATGACGGAGACGCTCACCTGTTGAATGCTAAGCGGGGACGGGTTTTCTGGTCTCTGATCTAGCCTCAACCGCAAGCATTCGTGAAGGACGTCTAGCGGAATGCGACTGAGGAATAGGAACGCTGGACGGAACGTAGGCAGGTTCATTTCGCGAAAGCATCTGCTCCAGACTCCGTACCGCACCGCATCTTCTCTGTCTTGCTCCATCGCAGCTGTGTACCAGTCCATCTAAACCAAGAAAATAACAAATTAGTCATTTGCGACGTTACTAAAACTGAGAATACAAACCAAAACCAAAACCGAAATTCACGAAACATAGTAAACAGATATCGAAAAGAAACTAGATACAATTTAAACACATACACAAGCCGAAAAATTGACTTGTACTCTATTACACACTTAACCAGATGGCTTAGTCTAGTGATAACGCGTTCGCTTTCCGTCTGGGAGGTAGTGAGTTCGATACAGTGCCAGGGTCATACCAAAGACTTTAAAAATGGTACTTGCTGTATGCCTCCTTAACGCCTGGTATTTAGGGTAAATGTAGGGTAATAATAATAATATACTAAAGTATACTAAAAACTAAGTATAGTCTATTCTTACTGTAAATGTTCTTGTAAATAGTGTATAAAGTCTGTTGTGGTGAGGATCCTAAATCACGTTGTACAAACTGTCTGATCCAATCCTAAATAAATTATGATTAAACTAAACTAAACTAATAATCTCTGTTGTGTAGTTGTAGGTTGTTGTTTACAGTCGGCCCAAAAGTTCTTCAGAGCCTATGTCAGTTGTTGATACAAAAACCGACTTTAAGTAAAATTATAATAAGGATTATAAACCGAACCGAAATTATTTCTCCAAAATTAACTCAAATAAAAACTGAAAAATTCCAAGATAAATAAAATACTTTGTTTTTTCCTTGTTTGCTTTTATTTGTTCCGATACAAACTCGATCAAGTACCTAGGCGAAAATCCAACAACCAAAGAAGTAAAACAACGTTTATGGTAAAGGGTCGTGATGTTTCAAAAAATTTGACAAATTTTATTTTGTAAATATTTTGTTAGCTACACTTCATAAATTATCAAATTAAAATTGGTTTTATTCAAATTATGCGCTTTGATATTTCGGTTGGTTGTGCCTGGAGACGCTTCAGCTTCACAGTCCTCAGCACTGAAGATGTGCCGCATTGCCGTAAAAAAGCACGCTACAAATGGTACAAAAAGTTAAACAAACGATGTTTACGCTTTATTTGAACTATGTTAGACAAAATTTTTCAGCGATTTTTAAAATCTAAGTGTGCGTGAAATGCGCTAAATACAAGTCCAATAGTCTTTTAGATGTAATTTATAATTTTTTATTGTCCAAAATGGGCAGTCATCGTCTCATCCCAAAATCACTATCACATCATGACACATTTGACTGACTGACTGACTGACTGACTGACTGACTGACATATTATGTGCGACTCGACTTCGTTTTATCTGAAACAAATAAAAACATTTTCCGCAAATCCAATGTCAAAAAGATAATTAACTGCTATAATGAAAATGTGTAATAAAATTATGAAATATGAAGAAATCAAACTTACATCTTTGCTGCATCTTACTAACTTGCTAAAGAGAACTCGACTGATAAAATTTTGTTATAAAACGACATGACGTACTGAACAAGAATGACTTCTTTCCTATCCTGTCTGCAAAATGAGGCCAATGGCCTATTTCCTGTCCTAGCTCACCTGTCTATCAACAGCCTAAATTTGCATAAAACAAACACCAGGAGGCACCACGTGCTGATATCCAAAACACTAAGAGAAAAAATAGGTAAGCCCGATAAGTACACGATAGCATCTATACGTATCTATCAGACGGAAAGCGAACGAGTTAGCGCTAGACTAAATTCGTCCGGTCTGAACTAAACAGTCAGTAATTGTCCATGTGATAGTTGCCAATCCATATACGATACATGACAGAATTACAGTAATGACTTCTATTTAATACGCAAACATAAAGATCCAAATTTAGGCATTTGCAAATGATAAAAGAGCGAAGTGAAGAACATTTTGAAAAAACAAAGACTATTCACAAAAACCAACAGCAACAGAAACGTATAACAACGGATTAGATAGCAGATGACAAGTAAAATTAAAATATTTTCTACTACGTCGCCGACTGTTGGATGTGAAAGTTGTAATTGTACATTTTAATTAGGTGCTGCCATCTATGAACTAATCCTGTTACATTCTACCAGCTCCCAGTATAATTGTACGGTCCAGTGAATGCATATTCACTGGTTCTCTCCCTATTTTAAAGTAATGGTTTTTGTGAAGCCTGTGCAAGTCTGCATAGGTCACCTATACCTATATATACTGACTGGTTTTGCTTTGTAGTCACTCTCACATATATGCAAATATGCATTATAGATTTCTTATTCTTGTTCATACTTCTGTGCCTAAACTCAATCATAACAAAGTGGGTGATCTACAACTTCAAATATGACATTCACATAGGATGCCATGATAGGACAGTAAACATAAAAACCTGTAGAAACGATCGTGAGTTTGATACGGCGGGCGGGTCATCCGAGGACTTTAAACGTGGTACCAGCTGCTGCCCTGCCCAGTGTGCGTAGTGTTTAGGGCAAAAGCAGTGTAATGACAGTCTCTGTTATGTAGTCGTAGTTATTTACAGGCAGAAGAAAAAGTTGATTGTTGAATTTAAAATAAACTTTATTACTTATCATTAAATTACACTAAAGACAAACTAAAGGCGATCTCTGTTCCGAAACACGACTAACCCGTTGCTGTGAACACTTTCCCACCATCTCCGCATAGCTGGGTGGATTGTCCTCCTTCACCAACGCAAACATGGCTTTATTGGAGAGCACGACCGGATGGTGGACCAATCGGAGCCAACCGGTGTCCCTGTAGCGAACGTCTTCATGAAACGGAGGCTCGGTGGATTTCGACGTGCAGCAGGCTGGCTCCAGGATTTCGTCCAGCGCTTTCTGTTTCAACATCCGATCCACAAACCTCCTGGAAATGTGCGAAACAACGTCGTGTATTAATAATGATAACATTTATTATTAATAAGCCACAAACAGGCTGTAAACATATCAAAGTTTGACAGGGTAGGTGCACTGTACCTAAAGGGACGTTTAGATGATCAGCTTCTTTCGTACAAATTTTTCTGTCCGTTTTATTTTGACAAACTAATTTGATCGCGTAAACAACGTAAATGAAAAATTTTTAGTTTGATGAACAAAGTTTGATGGTATCAAACCGCCATGAATTCACCAAAGAAAAACTGACAAACTCAGACTCAACAGCCAATAGCATCGCGCTTTCGTTACATCACGTCGATTGTTCATTTCGCGAGTGGGGGTGGGGGGGAAGGGGCGAGGAAATTTTCTCGTGGTATAAATACTCGAGTCGCATACGACGATCAGCATTGTTGCATGTTGTCTAACGCTGGAATCTGGAGGATAGAAACAATGGTAACACAATGGCGAATTCGATTTTATTTACAAAAACAAAATACCGATTTTGCTGTACTGTTTTCTACCAATAAACTAAACAATTTGCGATTGTACTAACTAAGTGTGTTATGCAGGCGTTGGATAGTTAAACAGAACTTCTTGCAATAAATAGTCAAACATGGCCGTGGGACATACGCATACAATTGGAAAAGTCACGTGCCGCGTCAACAGTTTGAAAACAGAAAGTGACTGTAAGTTCAATTCCTCGCTGTTGTTATTTCTTCGTCCAAACTTATCTAACAATTTCTTTTCCAATCTCTCCTTTTTTAACTGCACAAGCTAACCCTATATAGACAACAAAGCAACATTGGTGCCACAATTTAACCGACACCCCTTGCTGAATGGTTACTATCACATATTGACGGAACAAAGTTTGACGTCGCCTCAGTTTTTAGGCTGACATAAACATAGACATTTTTTATTTATCTCCTCATTTACACCTGTATACAAATTGACTATTATTTTTTTAGTTATTGATTAAAAAGGATAAATTAAGCGTAAAGGAAAGAGTTAAGGGGGGGTGCAGGAGAAAGGGTAGCGAAAGACCAATTGGTCATCGAGTCAGCTACCCTTAACTGACAGTGTTTTGTTTGTCAGTTTTAGTTTGCCAGTTTAAAAAGTGATCGTGTGAAAGGACCATTAGACCATATCGATTTTTTTATCACCAGCGCGGAATATACATATACATTTGGCTTCTATTTCGCGAGCTAAGATAGCCACTTTTGAAATTAAACTGACAAACAAAAGGGCGACTACTTTCGCTAAAAACGACTTCGGTAAAACATTCCTCTTTTCCCCATTTTCCCTACTTGGTACAGACTGCATAATTGCACAAAACAATTAACAGTTTAGCATTAAACGATAAGCATGGAGCGTAATTTTAATTTTGATACGTCACGGTACCTGTATATTGACGTTCTGGTCAACGCTCGTCCATCCAGGAAGCTAATCTCGCTAGCGGAACGATTTAGCTCTATCAGACTCGACGAGATGCTCAGCCTCTTCGGAGTGCTCGGTCCTGGAGGCGAGACAGCGCTCGGGGTGTCACCTTATATATGAGTGAAAGAGTTAATATACATAAAAAAAGTAACATACTTGTTTCATGCAGTTCAGCATTGTGTAAGTTAACAATCCGGTACTCAACAGCAGGTACTGCTTGACGTAAATAGTTGTGGCAGTACGGGTATCTAATTCCAAAATTCTACAAGGAGATTAATTTTTGCTTGTTGAAACTCTGTAATATTAACTTTCTCACGATGCAGTTGGATACAATTGCTTATCCGCCGTGCAACAGGTTGTGTACTGACAGCATTTATCTTTGTATCTTTACGACTTTTGTTACTTTACTAATAAAAGGTATAAATCAATTAAGATGAAATTATTCATTCATCGCAGCCGATATCTGTATCTGATTCCACTTGGAAAATGCTCTTAGCTTATAACCAGCAAACACCAGTGATACAAAAAATTTTGAATATATTATTGTAGCAGTAATTTTGCTAATGAATCACTTGTATTCTTATAATTTGCCCCTCTCCCTCCCCATAGCCCATCTTTGATGGTTATGACGGCTACATTACTAAAATCAATTATATTTAAATGTTCTATATAATTATAGTTATTACTACAAGTATAATGCATTATTTAATCTCTTCTCCCCCACTTAAATTTGGGTATATGTGTGTGTATATAGATATATAATTGTATATACAAGTAAGCAATATGGTGCATTGTAATACAAGTAAGTGGCACATTGACAGATAATCACATAATTCATATTCGTAACTATTTAAAAAAAATTTTCACTCTTTAAGGCTCACTCAAAGTTGTAATTACACATTATGTTTTCCTTTCTCAACTTTCAGGTTTATTGCTCTTATACAATTGCTATTATTACAACATTTACTTCATCCTTATTTACATTAAGTTATCTACAGAAGCATGCATAGCTATAATCATTTTTTCATTTAAGTAAGGTGAGTGTGTTAATGACCGTATGGTCGTACATTCACCTCGCACTACTCAAATTATTACATCATTTACTTCATCCTTATTTACATTAAGTTATCTACAGAAGCATGCATAACTATAATCATTTTTTCATTTAAGTAAGGTGAGTGTGTTAATGACCGTATGGTCGTACACTCACCTCGCACTACTCAAATTATTACATCATTTACTTCATCCTTATTTACATTAAGTTATCTACAGAAGCATGCATAACTATAATCATTTTTTCATTTAAGTAAGGTGAGTGTGTTAATGACCGTATGGTCGTACACTCACCTCGCACTACTCAAATTATTACATCATTTACTTCATCCTTATTTACATTAAGTTATCTACAGAAGCATGCATAACTATAATCATTTTTTCATTTAAGTAAGGTGAGTGTGTTAATGACCGTATGGTCGTACACTCACCTCGCACTACTCAAATTATTACATCATTTACTTCATCCTTATTTACATTAAGTTATCTACAGAAGCATGCATAACTATAATCATTTTTTCATTTAAGTAAGGTGAGTGTGTTAATGACCGTATGGTCGTACACTCACCTCGCACTACTCAAATTATTACATCATTTACTTCATCCTTATTTACATTAAGTTATCTACAGAAGCATGCATAACTATAATCATTTTTTCATTTAAGTAAGGTGAGTGTGTTAATGACCGTATGGTCGTACACTCACCTCGCACTACTCAAATTATTACATCATTTACTTCATCCTTATTTACATTAAGTTATCTACAGAAGCATGCATAATTATAATCATTTTTTCATTTAAGTAAGGTGAGTGTGTTAATGACCGTATGGTCGTACACTCACCTCGCACTACTCAAATTATTACATCATTTACTTCATCCTTATTTACATTAAGTTATCTACAGAAGCATGCATAACTATAATCATTTTTTCATTTAAGTAAGGTGAGTGTGTTAATGACCGTATGGTCGTACACTCACCTCGCACTACTCAAATTATTACATCATTTACTTCATCCTTATTTACATTAAGTTATCTACAGAAGCATGCATAACTATAATCATTTTTTCATTTAAGTAAGGTGAGTGTGTTAATGACCGTATGGTCGTACACTCACCTCGCACTACTCAAATTATTAAATCATTTACTTCATCCTTATTTACATTAAGTTATCTACAGAAGCATGCATAACTATAATCATTTTTTCATTTAAGTAAGGTGAGTGTGTTAATGACCGTATGGTCGTACACTCACCTCGCACTACTCAAATTATTTTATTTAAAGTTTATTAATGTGTTTGATATTGTATTTTTTGATGTGTGAAATAAAATTCATAGTTCATAGCATGACAGCACATGTGTGAGTTAGCATGGTATGATTTGGAGGGGGTAACCATGTCGTGGGTGTTTCTTTATAAATTGAATTTTGTTGTTCAAAAACTCCTGCAAACATTCAAAATGGTTCATAATTTATTCACGTACTGAAGAAATACTAGGTTGATTATATAATGGGGTGAGAGTTAATCTACGACTCCATGCACACGTAATGCGTAATCTGCGATCCGTAATGCATGATGCGTATTGACTGTTTCCGTGTGTCCGTAAACGCTACGTGTACTAACAAATCTCACGGCGCTCTTTCGGCCATTTTTGGTCACTATTCGTGAAAATTGCAAGTAATAGTTATTCGAAACCATGTCTCTGCCGAAATTTGACCACGATAATTACAGCTGCGGCATTAGCTTGTTATTGTACCATTAGACAGAAAAGAAAGCACAGGTTTTGGGTGAACAACATTTTACAGGGTAGAAAACAATATGGCAGGTATCATCATTTAGTCAAAACACTGCAGTTAGATGCACAACACAATCATAACTACATGCTTCTTCCAACTCTCAAAAACTCAATTAGAAAAAACATTATTGTTTACAGGTTCTAAATTGACCAAAACTCGCCTAACTAGAATTTTCAGAAAGCTAAACAGGGAAAATTGTCGCCAGTAACTTGAAAAATCGCTATAATCACCTAGGTAACGGCTGTTTCCCGTCTGCGTATTGCTGCGTCATGCGTATTCGGATGACAGCGACCACGTTTGAATGAATAACGATCACGCGTCACACATTACAGATCACCCATGGAGTCGTGCAGTCAGGCAATTTCTTCATATTAGTTCATCGTGTGTATTCGATATTTTGTTATATGAATGACATCATCGGGACCATTTAAACAGTTAGTTAAAAAGCCTAACTGTCTCTGCCCTTATTTTGTATCACACACACGCGCACACACACACACACATGCACACACACACACACACGTGCACACACACACGTGCACACACACATGCACATGCACGCATGCACACATACACACACGCATGCACATGCACTCACACACACGCACGCACATGCACACACGCACACACACATACATGCATGTGCATGCACATGCACATGCACACACACACGCACGCACACACACATACACGCATGCGCATGCACACACACACACATACATGCATACACATACACACATGCACACACACACACACACACACACATATATGCATGCATGCATGCACACACACACATGCACATGCACGCATGCACACACACACGCACACACACACGCACACACACACACATGCACGCACATATCAAATATATGGATACAAACACTTATTTAGGTTTAAGGATAGGATACTTACATTCATCCAAGCTTTCACCACGGAAGGGGTGCAAAGTAAAACGTACTCCTCTTTTATGAGCTTCTTTGTTTTCAACCTCCGCACTCGTGACTGTAATCTGAGGTGAAGTTATTGCACAGGAGGAGGGCGCCGGCGTGACTGTGGTACTTTCATGCCTGCTCACTCCTGAAAACCAATGCAGTCCATCAGTAAGCGTTTTCACACTTTTGTAGTGCGCACGCGCAGTTGCTGTAGGTCAAAGATAAAGTGTACCACAGCAACGCACCTTAACTACAACCGCCACATTACGTGTGGATACAGCAAAGCCGCCTGTCGCATCAGTTGTGTAACTTTGGTTGTTTTGTAGACTTCACTTAACTATTGTGCGGAGCGTTAAAAAGAACGTTGTTTTGCGAGCTGACTAATCAAATCATTTATTTTTTATCCCAATAACAATACAAAGAAAAATAGATATAAATAAAAAAAGCCAAACAAATGGGAAGTGGCGAAAAACATTTGTTATCGAATCAGCCACCCGAACCGAGTATTAAATTAGTATTACGCAGTGCTGTATATTAGTACATAAACATAAAATACATTATATACATAAAATTTTCTAATTTTTAACTAAGAAAACGAAAATAAAATTACCAGAAACTAACAAAATTGTTACTATAATATTGACTTAAATATTAGTATTTCATGTCAAGTTGAAATAAAAATATGAAAATATAACTGTTTATGTTTATGACATCATGCAAATCATGCTACAGATCAATGTTAATTAATGACTCAATGAACTTATGAAAATAATATAACATGCAATTTAATTTCATGATCAACTGATTGTAAAAGAAAAGTCCATGCATAATCAGTATCCCAGTCTGTGGGTACAGTCAGTAACTAAATCAGTAACTAAATATATATATAAATATATATATATATATATATATATATATATATATATATATATATATATTACATATATATATATATATCATGACTAGCTTAACTGGCTTAATCAGGGTGTGCAATTGTACAGTTTTTATATACTTTTGCATAGGAGTGGCGCATACTAGATGTTCTTGAGACAATTAAGTAATTCATTCAACATTCCCAAGAGTCTAATACACGGCACCTACTGTATTATCTAAGTATCAATAAATATGGACAATCGGCAAATTTAGACCGACGTCTCCCAGGTTTCATCCGGCAAACGGAGACATGAGGGTAATTTAAAATTTTCGTGCAACCTGGTAAACTGTCATGGACTCACCTTCCCAGTTTGCACCACTGAACCACCAAAAAAGAACAATATACATCTTACGGACAATGTAAAGTAATTTAGACTTTTGCTTAGTTAGCGAAGAGCGTACTACAAATACTCTGATTATTTTTTTAAACTTTACACAATGTTATCTAAACTCGTTTCAAACGATTTACCAACAAAATGGCTGCCCCTAACGGCCATCATGGGAGTTTAAATTCGCATGTTTTATACAGCGTTACTGCTAATGCAAGCTCTGCGCGCAACAAGGCAGCAGCATTTAAGTGATATAAAATTTCAAGACGAATTTTTCTAGCTTTGTGTAACTAAAGAGTTTTCTCATCTTACAAAATTATGCAACGTGTGACGCAAGTACCTCCAGGAGGATAATAAAGAGAGTTTACGTGGACAATATACTCCTTAATGCTTAACCAACTTAAACGACAAGAAAAGAGGTACCTAAAGTAGATTTCACAAAAATCGCCTTAAAAATTATACTACTTTACAGCAATTTTATGCGTATATCGTATTCGCGTTGAAAGGAATTTTCGTTTGTTTTCATTTTAAAATCTCCCACGACACTGTTCCGACGGCGCCATTACATGACGTCACCTACACAAACATAAATTAGGGGAAGAAAAAGGAAATGTTAAATTACGTCCCAAAAAACTTTCCGAGCAAAGTTATATTACTTAACATTTCGCTTAGCTGCTAGAAAGACTTATGTAACTAGATATAATAATTTAAAATGTTTGTGCCCGTTGGTAAAACATCGCTGATTCACCCTCCAGGGTGCGCCACTCACTAACGAAAAACGAATTTTTAATCTTATTGACAAGATATGGTAATTTAAAGTAATACTTAGTTAGCTACATGCGTGTCACGAATGTTCTGATGTTTTTTTCAAACTTTAGTGTGATCAAAACTTGTTTCAAACGACCTACCATTAAAATGGCTGCCTCTAACGGTCATCGTGGGAGTTTAAATTTACACGTTTCATACAGCATTAGTGCAGACGCAAGCCATGCATGCAAAAACGCAGTACGTAAGTGGAATAAAATTTCAAGACGAACTTTTTAAGCTTTATGTAAGTGAAGGATTTTCTTGTGCTTTAACACGGAAAGCTTACTTGGGTGACGGTAGAACGAAGAGGCAATTAGAGGAGCTTTGAAACCAAATTCAGTCGAAAAGAGGAGAATGCGACAAAACTGGGAGCAAACCCGATTTCTTTGAACAAGCGACGCGAATCCCGGAGTTAATACTTGCTTTGATCAAAAGGGTTACGACGAGTAGCAGCCATGGCATTGGAAAGGAGTTGCAATCCTAAGGTACCTAGTTCAAATCCAGGCTAAGCCTAACATTTAACATTTGTTTCTGTTTAGTCAAATTTGGTTTAATAAAAAAAAAACAATAATAATTTTAATAATAATAAAATAATTTTCATAAAAAAAGTGATTATGTCATCACCAACCAAAAACCTAGAAATTAAGATTCTAAATAAATAATTATCTTATGTAATTAATAAGATTTGCACATTTCAAAGTTTAAAGTAATGCAAATGGAGAAAAACAATAATAAATGGCTTTCACAAGTGTTATTCAAGAGAGGTTCCAAAATAAGCAATATGCACTACCTTCGTACGGACTCTCCGGAAACTGAATCTGATAATTTAGAATAAGATCCTTGGCTTCCACGCTGATCGCTTTAGCAATTCTGGTCAGAAGCTGGTTCAGAAAAGTGGTAACGTTCAACCAGAGGTACAGAGTGCGCACGCGGGTCGTAAACTCCGGCAAGACGTACTCTTCAAACTCGCTGGCAATCGCTTTCGAAGTCGGGTACAGACTTTCAAATCTGGAATAATTCAGATTCCCACAATAACGTAAATATCATCACCGAGTAATATTCTTGGAAATAAGACAAATGTCCCTAGGCGAGTTGGTGCGATTAATAATTCATAAAAATGTCACGGTAACAAAGTTTCGCTGTCGGCAGCGGTTTAAATTTCTGTTACGACAAAACCGGGCACAAGTGATAACTAAAGGTTATATTTAACAACTGTTCAAACAAGTGATACTGTACTTTGTTACAGTGCAAAACACTACAGTTGTTAAAAAAGTTTTTTCAATTTATTCATCAAAAATCGATTTTTAAGTTGTCTAAACTAAGCAAATGCATTTCATATATAATTTTGCATGAAAATCCATTGTGTGAGAAGTAGAAACCTACAAAGATTATCAAATACAACGTAATCACTGCTTAGTCAGAACAGTCTTTCACAAATCCATATAAAATTCAGCAAACACTTATGAAAGAGTTAAGAGCAACTTTCTCTCATTCTTTACCTTTCTAGATTATCCAGGACACGCTGTACTTGAACCATGGTCACTTTCTCCCGGAACTGATATTCCGGAGTTATGGAAAACATGGACTCCGGCGCAGAAGTCGAAGTTTCGTTTCCGTGATCGACGTGCGAATCACACGAAATCGTGATATCTTCCTCTTCCTCAACCTACAGGAAAACAAGGGTTCTTGTACTAAATCACAGTTAATGTCTTCAAGCATAAACAAATGTAAATAAAAACCGTATATACTTATGTACAAGTCGAATTTTTGGGAGGCGATTTTAAGGTGAAATTTTTGGGGTCGACTTATACTTACGATACGTTTTTGGGAGATGTCGCTAAAGAGTCGTCTACAATACGAATATGTAAAGAAATAATCCTTCATTATACGCTGGACTGAATGAACACTCATACTGTGATACTTCACATCAGAGAATGTTCGCATCTTGACATTACTTCACAAAATTAACAAATATTACTGTAATTTATTTTAATGTATGTGAAATTAAGTTAAAATTTATATTTTACTGGTAAATAAACTAGCGACGGAGCACTCGATCAGAACATGGAAATCGGCAATATTGTACAGGTGTGGGCTTTTAGTTTTAAGTGAGAAATCAGCGACTGAAATGTTACGACGGATCCTGGCCGCGATTCCCTAGGGTTAAAAGCATTACAAACAATTATGCGCGATGAAAGGCCAGGCTACATTATCGCGGAATTGCATTATCCTCAACATGAATACATACACATCGGTTAGGTATAATATACTCGGCCCAGGCACTTGCACGCATCTTACACACTTACACAGTAGGCTATTGATTTATTACTCGGCCATTGTTGACATCATTTACTCTGGAAGATCTTGATATTTTATGGTCGACTTGTACACAGGTAATATATAAAATGATGCAATTTTTGGTCTTAAAATGCACATTGACTTGTACGTAAGGTCGACTTGTACACAGGTAATATATAAAATGATGCAATTTTGGTCCTAAAATGCACATCGACTTGTACATAAGGTCGACTTGTACACAGCTAATGTATAAAACGATGCAATTTTGGTCTTAAAATGCACATCGACTTGTACATAAAGTCGACTTGTACACAGGTAATATATAAAATGATGCAATTTTTGGTCTTAAAATGCACATGGACTTGTACATAAAGTCGACTTGTACACAGGTAATGTATAAAACGATGCAATTTTTGGTCTTACAATGCACATGGACTTGTACGTAAGGTCGACTTGTACACAGGTAATGTATAAAATGATGCAATTTTGGTCTTAAAATGCACATGGACTTGTACATAAGGTCGACTTGTACACAGGTAATGTATAAAATGATGCAATTTTTGGTCTTAAAATGCACATGGACTTGTACATAAAGTCGACTTGTACACAGGTAATGTATAAAACGATGCAATTTTTGGTCTTACAATGCACATGGACTTGTACGTAAGGTCGACTTGTACACAGGTAATGTATAAAATGATGCAATTTTGGTCTTAAAATGCACATGGACTTGTACATAAGGTCGACTTGTACACAGGTAATGTATAAAATGATGCAATTTTTGGTCTTAAAATGCACATGGACTTGTACATAAAGTCGACTTGTACACAGGTAATGTATAAAACGATGCAATTTTTGGTCTTACAATGCACATGGACTTGTACATAAGGTCGACTTGTACACAGGTAATACATAAAATGATGCAATTTTTGGTCTTATAATGCACATCGACTTGTACATAAGGTCGACTTGTATACAGGTAATGTATAAAACGATGCAATTTTGGGTCTTAAAATGCACATCGACTTGTACATAAGGTCGACTTGTACACACGTATATACTAAGCATAAATAAGCATGTGTAAACAGCCATTAGCGCTAATGTTGTCTATTAAACGAGTAGCGGTAAATAAATCTCGTCTTCATCTTTTGCCGTTTCTTGTCAAATTCATGGGTTGATGATTGTCACTGTACTTGGTGAAGGCAGAAAATGTGTCTGCTTGTCTCATGCTCTTACGCTGAATATAAACGGTGCTTCCGATACTTATGATAATTATTCATACGACAAAAGTACGTTGATTATAATTGGTCACAGGAGTATACATGCAAATAAAACTCACCTTGAAATTCATAATCTCTTTTAGAACTTTCTGCTTGGTTAGACGTTCATTCAACAGCCACTCATCATACTTCTCAGTGCACATCCAAGCATGCATAGCCTAGACAATATAAAATCCTGCAATAAAACTGCATTAAAAATGGACTAAATTGTGTGCTTGCATAGCAAAATCGTTAATACGTCGGCAATTAAGTGTTTCTATCCTGAATTTTCATTTCATGAGGATCATCTTGATACCAAGTTCATCACTCTATGTTATTTCTACGATGAGATAATCCACATTGAAGTTGAGGTGCAGGCTGCACACTGAAAAACAATCTTGAGAAAATCATTGTTAAAGTCAGCCATTGTTTTTTGTCGTGTTTCTACAAAACACTTAGCAACCGTGCAAACTTTGGTTGCCACGGACTTTACAAAAGCACACTGAAATTATCCTTAAATCCAGTAGATGGCTCTTCCCGAGGAAGATTTGGGCTTGGCAATATAAAAAATCTGAAGCAAAATGACAACTTCCGCGAGCTTCCATCAGAGTTTAAAAATAGGAGTTTCTTACAATTGCGTTACTAGTTTCTAGACAGAAAAGCAGGTAAGGAGTTAAAAAATTAAATTTTTAGTGTATTTCGAACACTTTTTTGCTAATTTGATGCTAGCATATAAAAGACGAATATACATAGCGTTTCATTTTACAAAATACGAAAATTTGACATATGACCAAATTTTTGGGTCATTCTACCTTGAAGCATCATGATGCAGTCTTAACTATGCCGACTTACGGACGGTTTTGGTTTGCAAGCACACAATTTTAAAATGACTCGTTTTCTATAATATGTATAAATGCTATTATATTTCGTACGTTATGGCTACCAGTCGAATTGGAAAACGCTACAACCACAACACTGCGTGTTAAAAACGCTCTGAGTTTTGTAAGAAACTGAACACTGAGCACAGGCCACTGCACTAAATCTAATATCCCTTCCAAGCAGCATTCTAGCATAGACAACTGCTGGAATTTCCTACCAAAATATTGTGAGATGGATAGATTTATTAGCCTTGAAGCAGAAACAAACAATGGCAAGTTTCTATCATGCTAAACATATTAGCTGAAGGCTGAAATATTTCTTGCACTGAAACCTTCAGTCGAACTCTAACAGAAACAGGCATCGTGAGCCACAAACATTTTACTACGAAAAGTCGGGGCATTAGACTTAACTAACTTTACTAAAAGCGAAATGAAAAGTGTGAAGATATTATAGAAATCTAAGATGTTGATTTTCTCACTTAACAACCAAACAACCACAAAATAAACAAGAGAGTCAGCTTCTAGGAAACAACATGCTTACTGAGCGACGATCATTTCGGCTATTGAAGCCATTATCAAACTATAAATGAAGCCAAGAAGAAGAATAAATAATACATTAATGACACAAAGGTACAAACTGAAACTATAAAACAATAGATTAGAATTTAACTTATCAAAAATAAACCAGGTTGTAATGGAAGAAATTGCAGAGAACCAAAAAAGACACTTAAAGATTATTTTGGTTCTCACGTGTTACGTAAAAATTTTGTATGTTTCTCTGCAATTTCTTTCACTACAACCAAGCTTATTTTGGTAAGTTTAATTCTAATACAGTTACAACTCTGTCTTCAAATGTCTCCGTACTTGTACAAATCGGTTTTCGACCAGAAAATTCGAGCTGAAATTGTCTCCGCTCTCGACAAACCACCAAACACATGATGAACACGTGTGCGGCGAGCCGAGCGTAACCGACCGCACCCGAGAATAGTCACACACAAGATTTGAATCGCTTAATATCGCTAAGTGCTTTATACGCTTATTTTTCTCCGCTTTTTCATGCAGGATCAATCATGTTTTTCTTGCTACGTAATTCTATCATGTTTTTCTTATCAATAATATCACATCAACTGTTTAAACAAACATTTTTGCATTATTATATTTCGTTTTAGTAATACTTTACAGTTCATTTGGTGCTTGAGAACGGATTATTTGCTTTTACATTATTTCTTATGGGAATAAATGATTCAGTTCTCAACCAAATCGGTTTTCAAACACTTAGGAACGAATTACGGTAAAAAACTGAGGTACTACTGTATGTTGTTTTGTAGTTTCAGTTTGTGCCTTTGTATCATTTATTCTTCTGGAGTTCATTTATAGTTTGATAATGGCTTCAATACAAACAAGCCGAGATGATCGCGCTCTATAAACATCTATATATTAATATTCTTGACATGTTATATATATATATAAGATTCGAGGCTACAGCCCGGACGACGGCACCATTTGCGACGATCTATATCAAACAAAAGGTCTCGATCTAGTGTCGTGCCATTGATGGTTTATTTTTCGAATCGGGCCTACCGGGAGGAAGGGAGGCAAAAAACCTCCAAAAATGGCCATTTTTCGGCTGTTTGTTGCAAGTTATACGGCTGAGATGTAGAGAACGGGAATGGGCCGAGGGTGGTGCTGGGAATGGATAGATAGCCCGTTCAGCGGTGGATGTATGTTAAATAATTCCTAATGAAAAAATCCATGGTGATAATTTGCAAATGAAATTCAATCGGATGTAATAAATAAATTAAAAAAACTGCTTAGTGGTTTCACTTACCTGAAGTTCAAACCATATCAAATCTTTCACTTTCATTTGCCAACGCTGCGTTTGCTGACGAGGTGTCGTGTCTTTCTCTTTACTGTCCGCCATCTTATTCCCAAGATTGATCAACTGGGCAAACATCTCGTGAAATTTGACCCGGTCAGCCTCGTACTCGTGCTCGATGGCCGATTCCATCTGGTACGACGGCAGACGAGTGCGCAGCTTCTTGAAGTCCTCGGCGACGCGCTGAGTGGGCACGCATCTGGGCGGGTTGTCGCGCTGTATGCTCGACGAGAACTGGCTGCCGAACAGGACCCTGCTGCTCGGCTGCTGCTCCACTTTCGAGGAGACGGCCGAAAGAACATCGATGGGAGAGAACTCGCCGGAAAACCTCTTCATGTCGCGGTCCTTGGAACGTTCTGCGCGCCGTTCCGTTCGCGCCTGCATTCGCGCACGGGACACCTTCGTTTTTGTCGCTCTTGATTCATGGCTCATGTTTCCCGGCTGCTCTTCTAGAAATACAGATTGATCGTCGTCTGCTTCCGACGTCGAACCAGACGCGTTGGCACATGCGGAAGAAGATGCTCTATATTTTGTGTGATCTCTAGCAGCAGCTTCGGTTTTAGCGGCGGCTCTTGCGTCCCTAGACTTTTTTCCTGAAAAAGTTTAATGACTTCACCAATTATAATACTTCATTTATGAGTTTATAAAACTACACACAAACGGATGTATTGAAACGATTAGATCAACATTCGTCATTGAGCGACAGCTATAAGAAAGAAACAAGATACAAAAGAGAGGTTGTAAGAAAAAAACAAGATACAAAAGAGCGGGTAAACTGCCGATCAATGTTTATCTAAGTAAGAAGTAAGATTGGTTAAACGATCTACAGTATTCGCTACGTCAGCATATTATGCCATTCAACTTAAATTTCGTCCTTCTAAACCAGACAAGTAAAGATGGAGATATTAACTGTGAAAAATTGGCAATGAATCTATTTGTTGAAATTAAATCACGCGAACACAAGATTAAAATATAATTTGCTCTGTAATATAAAGGAAAACTGGATGACTGTGTAAACACGAGTTCAGAATAAAAAATGCTTCAAAATAGTGAAAATTACAATAGTTTTTTTAATCAAAGCTTAAATTAAATAATAATTACCTCGGACACTCAAATTTTGTTAAACTTTCAAAGCAACGTGCGTTTCAGTGAATCTACTAAGATTGGCAATGGCGCCTTTTTGTCACGTTCATGTGGCCAACAAATAGAAGATGGTACCATGAAAAACATGATCATGAACAGCAGTGTTAGTTTCTGACGTCATATGATGTAAAGCCCATTTTTCGTGACATCACTCGTTTAAACAGTACTGTAACACTTACACAAACACGCTTGACGTGCAAGGGAAGATGCCTGTCATTGCACAAACTGTGGTTAGTTTCTGACGTAAGCAACAGCTGTGTTCAGCTGCCACTAATTGAATGTCTAAGCTAATTATTCATACACAAGAAACAATTGTTAACTTTTATAGGCAAGAAAATGTATATTTTGGACAGCAAATTAAAATGAAATTGAGTCCAGATAATCGTCCAGTTTTCCTTTAAGGTTGAGACGGTTAACTGTTTAAATGTTTATCCAACCGCTGACTGGTGTAACCGTTTAAAAAACCGCTAACCATTTAATAATTACTTTCCTTTACATTCTAACATTACACAATTTTTTCACAGACAAATCCCGTCACACACCGTCGCTCACCGGCTATATGAAACGAAAGATCCTACAACATCGAACGTCCTGCACAATATTCAGCATTTGCACACGCAGTGATTCCAAGATTGGCAGATTGTAAAGGCATGGGAGTTTATGTATAACCAATAACGTGTGAGTAAACATGGCATGGTTCGGAGGGGGTAATTGCGTCGCAGTATTTCTCTACAAAGTGGATTTTTTTGTTCAAGAACTTTTTCAAACATTGAAAATGGTCGATCATTTATTCACGTACTGAAAAAATGCTAAGTTGAGTGAATTTCTATGATTATACAATGGGTTAGAACTGGACAATTTTGTGGAAGTTGGAATTGTACATTATAATTAGGTGCTGCCATCTATGGGCTAACCCTGTTACATTCTACCAGCCGACTTACCCCCAGTATAATTGTATGGTCCAGTGAATGCATATTCACTGGTTCTCTCCCTATTTTAAAGTAATGGTTTTTGTGAAGCCTTTGCAAGTCTGCATAGGTCAGCTATACCTATATATACTGACTGGTTTTACTTTCTAGTCACTCTCACTCTCAGTGTTCAGTGCAGGAAACTCTCACACTCACACTCTAACTCTCAGTGTTCAGTGCAGGAGACTCTCACTCTCAGTGTTCAGTGCAGGACACTCTCACTCTCAGTGTTCAGTGCAGGACACTCTCACTCTCAGTGTTCAGTGCAGGACACTCTCACTCTCTAACTCTCAGTGTTCAGTGCAGGAGACTCTCACTCTCAGTGTTCAGTGCAGGAGACTCTCACTCTCAGTGTTCAGTGCAGGACACTCTCACTCTCAGTGTTCAGTGCAGGACACTCTCACTCTCTAACTCTCAGTGTTCAGTGCAGGACACTCACTCTCACTCTCAGTGTTCAGTGCAGGAGACTCACTCTCACTCTCAGTGTTCAGTGCAGGACACTCTCACTCTCAGTGTTCAGTGCAGGAGACTCACTCTCACTCTCATGCTCAGTGTTCAGTGCAGCAGTCATGCTGCTCATGTGTCTGTAGATTTAATAAACACTTTTCTGTTGTGTGCAGTGCAAATATGTATTATAGATTTTTATTCTTGTTCATACTTCTGTGCCTAAACTCAATCATAACAAAGTGAGTGATCTACAACTTCAAACATGACTTTCACAAATTTCTTCATATTAGTTCGTGAAGTGTATTAGATGTTTTGTCATATGAAGGACAACATCAGGAATTGTTAAACAGTTAATCAAGCATAATTAATAACCTTTAACTGGTTAGTTAAAAAGCCCAACTGTCACAAAATTAATTCTCGTTTAGTAACTTTGTTTCACAATTTGTCCAAATATTGTGGTCGCGCTTCGCACTTCCTATCAATGCCTTGTTTCCGTTTCGTCCGGTGAACGCTAATTCAGTGCGTTAAAAATATCAAAAGCGACAATCGTTTGACGATGACCCAGGATCGGTTAAACGGTCTGTCAAATATTCGAATGAATGTGGATGTAGCAAAAAGGCCTTGATTTTAACGAGTTAATTGATAACTTTGCAAAACGAAAGGTCAGAAGACGGCTTGTACGGAAGTGAGAGTACGGTATTACATATTGCAAAGATGTTGTTTTTTATTTCACTATTTGACAAGTATTAAGGACTGGTCTTGAGTGAAAAAGCAGTTTTTCTTTCAATTGTTCTTTCCTTTAACAACTGTATAGCTCCACATTTTCTCTTCGAAAATGCTTCTCCGGCATTCTAGCAGTTCAAAAATTTTCTGGGTGCCAACCATGGACGCAATCGCCCCCCCCCCGAGGGGGCCTCACACGCCCCACTTCCCCGGGCCTCGCCTAGGCTGTTAGTACGGGAAATAAACTATAGTTTATCAGTTCTAGTTTACTGTAAACACATCTGTAAAATTCTGTTGCTCACATCTAATAGGTAATGGCGATGTCTTGATCATCAAATTGTGAGAAAGTCAGTTATGAGGAAAATTGGACGATTGATTAGAGTCAGTCTCATTTTAGTTTATGTCCAAATATACATTTCTTGCCTATACAAGTTAGCAGTTGTTTCTAATATTTGAATGTCTACCTTGGGAAGTAATTAACTGCAACCGAACACTTACAGTTAGCTCTTACGTCACAAACTAACCAGAGTTTGTGCAATGGTAGGCATCTTTCTTGGGATTCAAGCATGTTTGCGTAACCGGAGATGGCTATAAGACGCTGATGTGATGTCATGAAAATGAGCTTTAATTCACAATGATGTCACAGATGGACATTGCAACCCATGATCATGCTTATCATGGTACAGCGCCTATTTGTCGGCCACGTGAATGTGACAAAAACGCACCACTGCCAGTCTTAGTGGATTCGCAGAGCAGCGCGTAACTTTGAAAGTTTAACAAAATGAACTATCCAAGGTAATTATTATTTAATTTAAGCTCTGATTTAAAAAAGCTGTCGTAGTTTTCAATACATTACAGCATACTTTATTTTGAACTAATGTCTACACAATCGTCCAGTTTTAATATTTAACCTTTTTTATGCACCGAACTCGCAAATAACCTTTAGAAAATTTCTTCATACTACCTTTAGATATAACTCGGACCAGGTAACTCTGTTTCAGCTTCACCTACCTAAACGCTTGGCTTCACGGTGATCCTTTGGTTCATATTTGTAATAATGTTCGGCAAATGCTTCTGCGAGCTTCTCTGTTTCCAGCGAATTCAAAGGTGCGTCGTCCTCGCGCTCGTCAAAATTGTCAAAGAAGCCATCATTGTTGTCGAATTTCACAGTTTCGTCTTCATCAGCCATACTTGATTGCAGAAACAGTCATGGTTACACTTTTTGTCGGCTTGTCGAAAACAAAAGACTTTTGTTGGTTGTACCAGGAATGCACTAAATGTAAATAAATGACGTCTGGGGGTTTTTAGTTAGTTTTAAACAACTTGACAAATGTTTGACTAGTTATGAAAGAAGAATTTACTACCATATTATTTGTTGTTGTAGTTAGGCCGACAAAAAATACTTCTGTTCCCGTCTAATCGCCCGGGTAATATTTTTTTATCGCACACCTGGCCAGGAATTTGATAGAAAAAATATACGTTAATATATTTACTTGACAAGGTCAAATAAAAGCATATTTTTTTAATTTAAAAAGTAAAACGCAATAATTATTATAACATAGTTCTTTCGGGGAATGCAGGACGCGGCCATGTTTTTCCACAGCTAACTCTTGGCCAGAGTTGCCATTTTATATAATGTTCATTGCATTTGGAGGCTAAAAAGTATGGAATTTTGCACCAAATCGGTGCATTAACGGCCGAGTAGTGTTGCCGCATATACCATAATTATCAGAACATACATGCGTTCATGACACAAAAAAGACTACACAATAATCGATAATTGTACGATAATTTAGTAATGCGAAACTAAAAAAAACAAAAGCGGGAAAAATTTAAAACATTATTGCTAACCAGTGGGAAATAAACAAAGTTTGATTTCAGCTGATTTTAAATATTCCACATTTCAGCTTGTTTGCAATGCTTTATCGACATTTACAAGTTAAGAGCATTGCAAACCAACCAGGACTTACTTATCTCCTGTTGAAACTTTCAAAAAAGTATTAAGATTACTGGGGCTATTACATTTTCGCACCTCCTACTTTTTTCTGACCTATTCTTTGTTTTCACGCCTGCAGGCCAGAAAGCAGACCAACCGGCATAATATATATACACCATATTCCCATAATATTATAGGTTTTTAGGCATTACAATTCCAGATTAAAGTCATATATTACTTACCATCACTAACAAGCAAGAAGCTCCACTTGAATAACTTGAGTTTACGCACTAATGCGCAATTGCTCTCGCGCAGTGATGTATGTGGCCCTTAACCTGTATTTTTAGTTTCGTTACATAATTTATGATTATTACGAGTTGCAGCCACGGGAGTTCGTGTCGTATTATATAATAATTAATTACAGGTCTAGAAATCTGTGTTTCATGTATGTTAAGTTGTTAGCTGGTCAACTTGTAACAAAAAATAAATTGCTTTCAATATTAAAAATATGTATCAGAACAGTGGTAGTGATGGAGATGGTAATAAAAATAACACTGGAATAATGGTGGCGATAATGAATATCACAAACGTATGTGATACTACAACACACATTTGTAATACTCATTATCACCACCAATAATAACAGTGATGATAATGAGAGTGTTATAGGCCTACAATATTACTTTAAATAATTAAATAAAATTTAATAATAATTTTTTTAGAAACTACGGCATCACTAAAGACAGCTGAAGCTTCAAATTAATTATAATTATAGGTAGGGTGCGGGCCTTAAATATAATATTTCTAGACCGACAATGTCATTATAGTGCTGCGTCATTTTGCAAATTGTCTTTTCTTCAAAAGACTTCCTGAATTATTTGTTTCTCTTTCAGTGTGTAGTCATGCCCAAGCTGACATATACAAGGAAATTATTTTAGACGACTACAGTTATTTATAATTAATTTTATCTATTACTGTAGTATTATTAGATTATAAAATCAAGGTTGTGTTCTTTATTTCGTAAAGGCGGTTAAGATAAAAGTGTGTCAAGTGCCTTTTAAGTTAGGCCCTGATAATGCATAAACTAATACGAAAATCGTCATGTGACACCACATAAGCATGATGGTGATACGAACTGTATCGTGTACAAATGTGAATACTACGTAATTACTTGTAATTATACACTAAATATATGACTAAGTTATCACAAGATTATCAGAAACATTTACTGATGACGTGAGAATAATAGAATAATGACCTACCAGCCTAGAAACGAGTAATAACCTAGAAAAAAGTAGGAGGTGTGAAAGTGTAGTAGCACCACACTACAAGCAGTTATACATTTTAAATTTAAGTGTTTAGCATTACTTCCAATTTTCCATAGTGTATATGCTGCATTTCAATTTTTGTTTTTAACTTTATTTTTCAGTTTCTTGTTACATTTATTTAGCCTTTTGAAACCTAGTCTTCTTGGATTTATTAATCGAAAGGCAGTTGCGAAGCACTAGGTAGAGATGTTAACATTAGCTGGCGTTATTGGCATTGCTATCATATCACAGCATGCACAATAAATGGTTAACAGACATTATCAAACACTGCACAAACGCTACACCGCAATGCCAAATTTATGGTAACGCAAACATACGCACTGTGGTTAATAAACCTCAATCATCAAAACCATTTTACCTCTTATAAACTACCGTTTTCACTTGCAGGTGTTTGCTAAGGTACACGAGTCGCGCTGTGCTGCCATCTAGTGAATAATAAAAACTTCAGATGAATTATGGCGCCGCGGCGTATCGCGCACGCAGTGTCCACTGCACAGGACCACAACAATCGTAAGAAAACAACCAAACCCAATACTACCTCGCGGTGTAACAAAAAAATGAGCTACGAGTAATAGTACAGAACAATTTATATTTACATCGAAGTATTGTTTGGATCAGCGGAAACTGTCAATGCTCTCAACATTTAGTTGGGCATCCTCATCCGTCTCATACAACCTATAATAACTTGAGGAGTGCTGATTATGGATGAGCATCGAACGTTCGAGTTCAAACGTGTTTTTTTATTTCGAACTCGATTTGAATTCAAAACTATAGATTCGAATAATTCGGCACTTCAATCACACATGTACTTTATCAGTAAAACGATTGAAACATCATGCAATTAGTATAATTCAGCTGTGATTTTTGTGCACAATTTTAAACAAATTACTAGTCGTTTTGTTGCAGAACAAAATCTTGTGATATGCATGATCTTTGTAAGACTAATTTTTGCTGGTGGTTCGAAAACTTGTTCGAAAATCTTTCAGTCTCAATTCGAATTCGGTTCGAATTCGAAATCCTGAAGTTCGGTTCGATTCGAATTCGAAAGTCACAAATTCGGTTCGATTCGAATTCGCTTTCTAGTAGAGAATGTTCACCCCTAGTGCTGATTGCATGATGTTTCAATGATAAAGAACTTTTGTAGCTAAAGCCGTGAATTATTCTAATCAGTAATTACAGGTTCAAATTGAATCCAAATTATAAAAAATTCGTTCGAATCGAATTCGAACGTTCGATTCTCACTCATACTTCATAACTTCTTTGTGAATGTTTTTCTAAAGTTGCTTAGTTTTGTTTTAAGTTTAAGTTTAAGTTTTTTTCCACCAAATACAAAGTAAACAATATATATATATATTAAAATATATACACATACATACAAATATATGATTCATAGTAATTATACATATAGTACACATTAAAATATTTACACACATTTTTTTTTCAAGAGTTTTATTTGAAAGCATAATAAGCACATAAAAAGCAGTATAATAATTAGGGGCGGTGTGTCGGAGACACAAAGAACCAACGCTTCTTACATGTGCCTGTTAAATACTAAGAAACTATTTAGATCAACATAATTTAATTTCCTTTTAGACAGATTTGCATTTTGAGGTTTTACCAACGGTGCATCATTTACAATATCTGGTAAATCATTCCAAATCGGAACAACCTTATTAGCAAAAAATGAACAAATATTTTTAGCAGATCGCTTGACTAAGAATTCAAACGAGTTGTTACTTCTTGTTCGACTAGACCTTGTCTCTGTCTATATCTATGTGTTTATGTATGATAACGATCTAAGATTTAAAAAGTTAATATAAAATATCGTAATATGAAATAATTCAGTCAAACATAACACATAAAGTAACGTTACATCTATTATACAAGCGCCTGGTAAAATGCCTTTGAGCTGATTCAATTTTATCAACATTAATCAACAACAGGGGGCTCCACATGCACTGTTTGTGTGAGCAGACAAACTACAGAGACTCTCTGATATGGATTTTCAAGCAAACAGTCTCTGTACAAATAGCTTTAAAGCTCAAGGAAACCCTGCACTTACATAAAGCTTAAAAAAATCGTCTTGCAATTTTTCACCACTTACATACTGTCTTTTTCATAGAGTGCTTGCGTCGACATAATGCTGCATAAAACTTGTAAAGTTTAACTCCCGCGATGACCATTAGACGTAGCCATTTTTACAAAAGCGTCAATTGAAACAAATTTAGATAACACTGAGTAATGTTTGAAAAAGTAATCAGACAATTTGTAGCAAAAACGTCACTAACTGAATAAAATTTTAAATTACTGTGTCTTGCCACGATTAAAATACGTTTTTGATTAGTGAGTGGTGTACCCTGGAGGGTGAGTCAACAATATTTTCATGAAAGCATTTTGAATAATTAATAATTTTCTTTTCTAGTTACATAAGTCTTTCAAGCAGGCAGGCAAAATGCTAAGTAATATAGCTTTGCATAGATACTTTTACATTTCCTTCGTTTCCCATGATTTACGCTGTGCGTGTATGACGTCATGTAATGGCAGGAGATTTAAAATTAAAACAAACTAAAAATCTTTTCAACGCAAGTGCGATATATACATAAAATTCCTATATTCAGTAACATAATTTTTCAAGGCAATTTTTCTGAAACCTACTTCAGGTACCACTTTTTTGTCCTTTAAGCCGCGCCGCACCACGTAAGTGTTCAAGGTCATTTCAAACTATCTCTGCGCTCCCATGAAGCGTGAAAACTTCCTGTTGTCTACCTTGGCTGTGAACTGAAGTGTGACGTGTTGACGCATTGGTTATGTCAACAGCAAAAGGAACAACATCACCATCTGCTGACCACTGTCTAAAACAATCAGTATACACCCTTTTGAATGCGTCACGGAACTGCTTATGACGTAACGCGTAAATAATGGGATCACAGAACGTTCTCAACACCGCGAATGGCGCAGTTATTTGTATATTGTGCACGTACGCACCGCGCGTAACGTTAATGACTGACTGCGTGAAGAAAAAGACGTTACTGAAGAAAAATATGGCGCCAAGCAAAGCGAAAGTTGCAGCAATGTTAATTTCCTTCTTGTATTTCCTCAAATTTCCAGGCTGGGATTCGACAGTCTCTTGCTGGGCTTGAATGGACCGAATGTGTCGACGGGCAACAAAGAAAACTCGAACGTACAGAACAACCATGATAAGAAAAGGAACATAAACCATTGTTAAATTAATTGTTATTAACATTTCAAGCGGATAAACATGTACAAAGCGACATTCGTGACTAGTATCAGCATCGTTTGTAACTTGCAGTAAGTGACAGAAGACCGTAACAGTGACATAAATCAAGATGGCCACTTTTGCTCTGTGTTCAACGACTGTTTTTTCATACTGATACGGATGGATAATAGCTATGTACTGATCTATGGCTATAGCCAGCAGCGTAATGGTGGACACTTGAGCAGCCGCAAACAACAGTCCAAAAAATGTTTTGCACAGCACCAGTATGTGCAAAGCTTCGATTGTACGAATCATTACATAGAAGATGTACAAAACTCCAACCATTAAGTCAGCTGTAGCAAGTGTTAAGACAAATAAGTACTTCACTTGTTGAAACACTGAATGTCGTTGTTTCTGAATTGCGATAATCACATTGGCATTTAAGAAAATAATCACACAACACAAAAAAACCTAGAAATAATGATAAAATAATAATTAGTGCTAATAGTAAATAATTATGAGTTAAAGCACAAGAAAACCCTCCACTTACATTAAGCTAAAAAATTCGTCTCGAAATTTTACACCACTTACGTATTACCTTTTCATATGCTGTTGTAGAGATCCACTAGAATTAAATAGAACATTGTAGAATGTTCTATAGTATAAAATCTTGTAAAAGGTTCGAGGGACTTTCTATTTCTAGATTGTTCCTTTGCATTGATATACAGGGCGGAGCTGGCCACTGGAGTTTATTTCTCGTATTCTCAGATACGCTTTCTCGCTTTCACGTTTCCAGATTATCACATTTACTGTAAACATTTCGCGTTCCTTCATACTTTTGTGTTGTAGAATTCTCGCACAATAAACTAGTTTAATTTGACGACGTATTTTCTGGTTTTCTCTACGAGCCTTCCAAGAGAAACAAAACACAACAATTAAATAAGTCTTTCAAACAGGTAAGTAAAATACTAAGTAATATAACCTTGCATGTAATTTGTAATCTGTTATCACTTCACAGCATGTATTTTTTACATTGTAATTTGCATTATTATCTTTATAACTATTATGCGCCATGACTAGGAAAATGAAATACAGTTACAATAATTGTAACAGAACTACATTAGTATACTATGGTGTGGTATAGTTGGGAAAAAATTCCAAATATAATTACAAAAAGTTAACAGAAGTAACATAGTAACATAAATGATGAATTAAAAACTGTTCAGCTAATTCAAAAATTACAATATTGGCAACAATAACAACAACAGCAGCAGCAGCGTAGCAGCTACAATAAAATCAACAGGAACAACGCAGCAACAAGTATAACAGCAGCAGCAACAACAGTAACATCAACAGCAAGCAGCAGCAGCAACAGCAACAACAATAACATCAACAGCAGCAGCGGCACATCAACAACAATAATGTAAACAGCAGCAGCAATAAAAAACAACCACTACAATGATGTAACTAAAGAGGACGATTATGACGTTGACTACAACAACACAACAGCAAGTACACATGAACAACAGCATTCTCAAAAACTTGCGTTAAAGAACAATAATTATGTCGCATACTGAGGATTAATATGCCATTAATACAGATGTGATAAATGAGATCACAAAGCGTTTACATCTAACTCTACAAAAGTAGAAAAGGCTTGTTAGAAGTTAAAAAAACATTTTTAATACCCTGCAAAAAATTCCAAATGGTGTCCATCGAGGTAGAATTTCTGGCATTGTTTCATTGCTAAAGTTTGCTCCCTGTTCACCTAACATCGCCAACCTTTAAACCTAGCTCTCTCAAGAAATATAAAAATGTACTTGCAGCTACACAACTTATCCCACTCACAGTGGCTCGTCAGAAATGTCAAGTGGGCCTGTAAGTTGTCGCAATCATCATTTGTAGATGCGCAGCTTATAATCGTGCGCACTGTTGTAGTTTAACAACAAAAAAGCAATTTGTTGTTGATAATTATTATTGATAATGGCAATGTCGGCTTACTCGAAACTCACAAAAGTTTTTGAGAATAGGAAGATTTCTTTGCAGACAAAAATTAGAATATTCTCAGCCTCAGTTGAAACTGTATTTCTGTACAACTCTGAGCTCTGGACATTAAAAACAAATCATAAAGCTGAAATCGATGCGTTTCAAAGACGAAATTAGAGAAACATTTTGGGTATCAGATGGCCAAAGAAAATCTCAAATAATAAACGTCTATATGAAAAAATAAAAGAAGAACTTTTGATTATAAAACAAGCTTATTATATTTATATGTGTGTCATTTTATTCAACCATAAGTCTAACTGAAAAGAGCAACGAAGAAAGCGTCTTTAAGTTCTTAATTTATATTTCGTCTGTGTTAGAAGATACACAAAATAACATTGACTGTGTCCTAACTATTTGAAATCTTGAGTAAACGCTGTTTGGGCTTGACTAGAGAGAAAACAAATTCAATTTTTTTGCAGCAAAATTAATTTACTGTGGCCCAGTCGTTACAGCGAATAAATTGTTGTGCAACCTATTCATTCGCATGGGCTGGGACTTTCACAACCGCACAAGTTTCATAATTATATACAAGTAAAATAATTATGTGGAACCAGTTAAAAAACTGCTGTTTGCAATAACGTTAAAAAATACCAATACAAGTGACATCAAATACAAACATTCCGTTTTTAAGTACGTGACAACTGGCAGTACACACTGCGTGAGGGCCAGTACTTTCTCTACCTAGCAGCAGATGCTAGCAGTGCAGCGTACAGCGTATTATCTCAGACATGTATGCATGGCCGCATGCGCACAACAGCCAAACACGCCATCAAACAGTACTACCCTCACATGCTCTGTGCCCCGTACAAACACGAAGAAAGAGCTACCGAAAAAAGACTTATTATATTGAATATTATCAATAACAGTGAGCGAAAATGGGGGATGCTGCTGTTCCACAGTACCTTTACACGAGCCTCCACTGTCTGTAAGAGTTTAAATATCAAAAATCGTGAATTTTAATGTTCTGTGTGCCTTTTTGTAATACTGTTGGGTGAGGCTTGTTTTAATCTCTGCGGATTAGTACAAAAATGGAAGCACATGTAATTCTTGACAATTGTAATTCATCTATTTTGGCTTTCTACAACAACAACAACGGCGCGGGCAATGACGACGACAACGACAATAATAATAATGATAATAATAATAATAACAATAATGATGATGATGATGATGATGATCATAATAATAATAACAATAATAATAATAATAATGATAACGATAATAATATTAATATTATTAATAATAATAAAAATAATGATAATGATAATAATAATAATAATAATAACAATAATAATAATAATAATAATAATAATAATAATAATAATAATAATAATAATGATAATAATAATAATATTAATAATGATAATGATAATGATACTGATAATAATAATAATAATAATAACAATAATGATGATAATAATAATAATATTAATAATGATAATGATACTGATAATAATAATAATAATAATAATAATACTAACAATAATAATAATAATAATAATAATAATAATAATAATAATAATAATGATAATAATAATAATATTAATAATGATAATAATAATAATAATAATAATAATGATAATAACAATAATAATAATAATAATAATAATAATAATAATAATAATAATAATAATAATAATATTAATGATAATAATAATAATAATAATAATAATGATAATAATAAAAATTATAGTTTGCTCATCCATTTCATAACAAAGTTTTTAGACTAAAGAAAAACATTCATTGCCCGATTTACGTCACGCTTAACTCTTTCATCATCTGTGACTGCTATTCGCTGAAATAAACGTGAAGCCGTCGAAATTACGTTGCGTTTTTTTGCACAGCCTTGGGCTTCCTGTCGTTTGCAAGTATTCATCAGGTTAGTAGGATGAGACGGAATGATAAACCGAAGTTTAAGCGTGAACAAAAGCAAGCCTCATTGGAAACAATGAAAACGCCCCCCCCCCCCAATTATGATTTGTCGTCGTTGTAAGCGTAACCGTGAGCTGCAAGGCATAAAGTTCATTAATTAAAGCTACAATGGTGCACGGAGTCACACAATGAATACAAGAATAATCAAAAGGCGGCAAAAACTTTTGTATATCAAGAAGGCATTTGATCGATTAGTGAAAGCCAAAGAGAACCATCGCTGCTTATAAATTTTTTAGCAAAACATGAAATCACATTTTTTTATTCTGTAGTGGTTCGAATATTTTAACCTATTAATAATTTTCTATTCCAATTACATAAACATTTCAAACAGGTAAGCATAATGTTACATAATATAGGTAACGTTCTTTCCCTTTTCTTCCCCTTTATACTTTTGTGGTCGTTTCCTTCCCTCCCTCCCTTCCTTCTTCTTTCTGCCCAATCTTACTATTTTTCCATTCCATCATGTTTACTAACACTAACCATTCTTTCATTCACTCATTCATTAATGCATTAAGGGAAGACAGGATGATTTTTCATATACTATCTCATTTTCAAGCCTGATAAAAAGTATACGCTTTAGCACAATTAATTAACAGCGGGTGAGCCCAACTATTGATGACATCACAAACTAACATAATTTTCAACAGCAAAAATATTCCACGAGTGTGTTGCACGTGTTTGCGAAAGCGAAAATTGAAGTACAGCGCTGATGTGAGATATTCACTGTGTTGTACTAAAATTAGACAAGTTTTAAGATAAAAAAATCAAATTTCAAATTTACCACGATGCTGACGGACGAGCTGTCGAACGTGTGTAGCTCGTCACAAACTAACACATCTAAACTGTGAGGTTCAGCACCTGTTTTTTGTGTAATGCGTTTCCGAAATGCAGGCGCTAGTGCCCGTCTAACTAGCGAATGGCGAAATGCATGTAACAGTGAAGAACTAGTGGCGCGAACGTGAAATTGTGTTTGTGTGGTAATAATTCTTTCACGTAAGTCATTTTTGAAAAAATAGTATGTTTCTTTTCAATATTTTAAAGAGTAGATTGTTTTGACCTGCAGTTTAAGATTGGATCTGGTTTTGCTTTAAGCTTCCTTTGCTCTTGGTAGTGCATCAAATTTCATCAGCAAAGTGATGCTGCTGCTCCATTTTTGTGCCCTGATGTTCTGCTGGCCAATGACCACACTTAGGTCCGGTTTTCCTTTAAACTGGTTACGCGTAATTGTCCACTGGAGAGTATAAAGTTACTAGTTTTATAAAACGTTACTGCTAATTTAAGGTCTGCAGGCCTGTGCGCAATAAGACATTACGTAAGAAGTGATATAAAATTTCAAGACAAATTGTTTACCCTTTATTAGTGAATAACTTTAACATGTGGTTCGGTTTCCTTTTAACCGTCGGTAATAAATACGAATTGAAATAAAACACACACAACTGAGTAGATTAAAACCCGCGTTTATTACTCATACAATTGCCCAGTTCTCAGCCAATCACCGCTTGACCAGATCAAAGATACATAATTATAGGTGATGAAGTATCTCAAATAATTTATAACTAAAATACCAAAACTGGGAATAATTCCATTACACCCAACAATTCTCTTCAAATCCAACAAAATGATTTAATTAAATCATGTACATAACTTGTACATAATTTTGTACATAACTCGCAAACCGTAGAAAGAAATATGCATTACAACGTGTTATAAATTATTAATATCTTTATCTGAAAATAAGTGTTTTGAGGTTCTTATAATAGTGTTTTAAACCGCATATACTGCGTGATGAAGTGTATTTTTAGTAATTTTTGCAAATTAGAAAAAAATTCGCGCCAAAAGGTCACTTAGGTTTAAATGATGGATGTCATTATTATTAGTATGACTGAAAATTCAACTTGTTTATTTGGGAGTCAAGAGCTAGGGTTGCCAGCCTGTCATGAAACAAAGATAGGAGTCAAGAGCTAGGGTTACCAGCCCGTCATGAACCAAAGTCAGGAGTCAAGAGTTAGGGTTGCCAGAAAGTCATGAAACAAAGATAGGAGTCAAGAGCTAGGGTTGCCAGTCCGTCTTGAACGAAAGTCAGGAGTCAAGAGTTAGGATTGCCAGCCCGTCATGAACCAAAGTCAGGAGTCAAGTGTTAGGGTTGCCAGCCCGTCATGGACCAAAGTCAGGAGTCAAAAGCTAGGGTTGCCAGCCTGTCGTGAGCCAAAGTCAGGAGTCAAGAGTTAGGGTTGCCAGCCCGTCATGGACCAAAGTCAGGAGTCACGAGTTAGGGTTGCCAGCCCGTCGTGAACCAAAGTCAGGAGTCAAGAGTTAGGGTTGCCAGCCCGTCATGAAGCAAAGATAGGAGTCAAGAGCTAGGGTTGCCAGTCCGTCTTGAACGAAAGTCAGGAGTCAAGAGTTAGGATTGCCAGCCCGTCATGAACCAAAGTCAGGAGTCAAGTGTTAGGGTTGCCAGCCCGTCATGGACCAAAGTCAGGAGTCAAAAGCTAGGGTTGCCAGCCTGTCGTGAGCCAAAGTCAGGAGTCAAGAGTTAGGGTTGCCAGCCCGTCATGGACCAAAGTCAGGAGTCACGAGTTAGGGTTGCCAGCCCGTCGTGAACCAAAGTCAGGAGTCAAGAGTTAGGGTTGCCAGCCCGTCATGAAGCAAAGATAGGAGTCAAGAGCTAGGGTTGCCAGTCCGTCTTGAACGAAAGTCAGGAGTCAAGAGTTAGGATTGCCAGCCCGTCATGAACCAAAGTCAGGAGTCAAGTGTTAGGGTTGCCAGCCCGTCATGGACCAAAGTCAGGAGTCAAGAGTTAGGGTTGCCAGCCCGTCGTGAACCAAAGTCATGAGTCAAGAGTTAGGGTTGCCAGAAGTCATGAAACAAAGATGGAGTCAAGAGTTAGGGTTGCCAGCCTGTCGTGAGCCAAAGTCAGGAGTCAAAAGCTAGGGTTACCAGCCCGTCATGGACCAAAGTCAGGATTCAACAGCTAGGGTTGCCAGCCCGTCGTGAACCAAAGTCAGGAGTCAAAAGTTAGGGTTGCCAGTCCGTCTTGAACCAAAGTCAGGAGTCAAGAGTTAGGGTTGCCAGCCCGTCATGAAACAAAGTCAGGAGTCAAGAGCTAGGGTTACCAGCCCGTCATGGACCAAAGTCAGGATTCAACAGCTAGGGTTGCCAGCCCGTCATGAACCAAAGTCATGAGTCAAGAGTTAGGGTTGCCAGCCTGTCGTGAACCAAAGTCAGGAGTCAAAAGCTAGGGTTGCCAGCCTGTCGTGAGCCAAAGTCAGGAGTCAAGAGTTAGGGTTGCCAGCCCGTCATGAAACAAAGATAGGAGTCAAGAGCTAGGGTTACCAGCCCGTCATGAACCAAAGTCAGGAGTCAAGAGTTAGGGTTGCCAGCCTGTCGTGAACCAAAGTCAGAGATCAAGAACAACAAAATAAAATTCCAAAATAAAAAACGTCTTTTTAGAGTTTTTTTCCGGTGGTGGCGTATCCAGGTTGTTCACATGGTACCTTTGGATTATTCTCCTAAAATTCAAAAGAAAAAATGTTGCACTCAAGATTGGTAGCACTAAATTTAATCACAAACACAAGAAAAGAAATAATAATATGAAGATCATTATATTATTATTATTATTATTATCGTTATTATTATTATTATTAT
>JAQGDQ010000793.1:0-95149 GCA_030141605.1 Tubiluchus corallicola | reverse complement strand
TCAATACTGATGTTTGCCGTTTCTTTGCCTGGACTGGGCGCATCCACAGTATGTACAGTTTGCTTGTAAACAGGGTTTAATGACGTAAACAAAGCAACGGCCCGCCAACTAGCGGTCATCAAGGCGAAACAATTGACTGTGTTCGTAGTACTATGTGGGACATTTTAACGGTACAAATTTTGTCAAATTCTTCCGATACCCGTAAAGGTAGGGTTTGGCAAACCGAAATGTGAGTGTATCGTATTTTACCATTTTGTTTTTTCGCCAAGGTGTCATTTGACTGACGAACATTAGAGGTGAGGATTCTCTACCAAAAACTGAAGTTGAATCGAATCGAATTTGTGACCTGCGAATTCGAATCAAACCGAATTTGTGACCTTCGAATTCGAATCGAACCGAATTTCACTATTCGAATTTGAATTGAGTTTGAAAGATTTTCGAACCACCAGTAAAAAGTGTCTTAAAAAAGATCTTGCATATTACTTGATTTTGTCCTGCAGTAAAACCGCTATTAGTTTATTAAAAATTTTGATAGCAAGCAGGTATGTTTATCAAGTGCCAATATGCCTGGCATTTTTGCTTTGAATCCCACTAGATGGTGCAATTAACCTCTTTGCCGGAGAATTTATGGAGTATAAACATTTAATCACTTGTCTAGTGGTTTGCTTTTGAAGCTCTTGCTGTTTTCACAGAACGTTTAATCAGTTAACTGTTGCTATTATGCCACCGATGCAGCTGCAGTAATGTGTCGGTTTTCTTTTTGATTTTATAAGCGTGAACATCAAAGAGCAAGTAAGAGTTAATTTTGAACAATGCAGCAGGTAGCATGAAACATTTAAAGCACAAGAAAACCTTTCATAAACATAAAGATTAAAAAATTCGTTTTGAAATTTTATATCACTTACATACTACCTTTTTGCGTGCAGGACTTCAATCGGCAGTCACGCTGTATAAAACATGTAAATTTAAACTCCCGCGATGACCGTTAGACGCAGCCATTTTCACGAAAGGTCATGTGAAACAAGTTTAGATAACATTTTGTAAAGTTTGAAAATATAATAAGAGCATTGGTAGCGCACACTTCACTAACTAAATAAAATTTAAAATTACTGTATCTTGTCAATAAGATTAAAAATACGTTTTTGGTTACTGAGTGGTGCACCCAGGAGGGTGAGTCAGCAAAATTGGTGAAAACATTTTAAATACTTAGTTCTTTTCTAGTTACATAAGTCTTTCTAGCAGGTAAGCGAAAATCTAAGTAATATAGATTTGCACGGAAAGTCTTTTGAGACATAATTTAACATTGCCTTTTCTTCCCTTGATTTACGTTTGGCGCATGACGTCATGTAATGGCGACTTCGGAACAATATTGCCGGAGATTTAAAATGAGAAAATTCCTTTCAGTGCGAGTAAGATATACGCATGAAATTGCTATAAAGTTTCTGAAGCCTACTTCAGGTACCCCTTTTCTTGTCCTTTAAATCTCTTGCAGTCTTTGCAGTGCATACCAAGCTGAAGAGTTGATGACTCATACGAACTAATACTACACCTGTCAGCTAATTAACTAAGTCAGTTAATTGGGTCAAAACGCTTCCATCCCATAGTGAGACTATTAAGCGGCACCTACCGTATATTATTCCCGACATTTAGAATTAGAATAACTTTTTTAAAAGTGACAATTACCAAGAGACTGTTTAATTAAACAGGCAAATTGAAATCATAAAAACTAACGAATTAATTTGCGTTAGAACAACACACGTGGTGCTTTATTTTTTCTTGCGATTTAAGATCCCTAGTATTTACCTGTTCTGTAGTGGAGTCACCAAATGTTGGCCAGTCAAACACATTTATTGGTGTCATGCACATAAACTGTTTCTGGATGTGTAACATTTTCTTCAATTCTGGAACGTGCTAGTTAAACGGCTTAGTTTATCTAACTGTAAGTAAGAAAGAAACAAGTAAATATATATATATAAATAGTCAGTGTAAGAAATACACCTTGCCACTGCACCATAGTGCAATATACTACCTCGTCCTAGACCATACCATACCATACCATACCATACCATACCATAGCACATCACACCACACCACACTACACCACACCACACTATATCATACCATACTACACCATATCACACTACACCATACCACACTACACCACACCGCACCACACTACATCGTACCATACCACACCACACCATACCACACCACACTACACCATACCACACTACACCACACCATACTATATCATGCCACACCACACCATACCATACCATACCATACCACACCACACCATACCACTCTACACCATACCACACCACACCATACCACACTACACCATACCATACCAACCACACCACACAATACCATACCACATTACACCACACCACACCATATACTACACCCACCATAGAACGTGTTATCTAACTGTTACCAGCACTGCCCTAGGAATGTTCCCATTCTCCAGAAATAAGAGGTATAAGTTTTGCAAATCTTTGTGAAAAACGGTCATTTCTGGTGGTTTTTTGCCCCCCCGCCCTTTCCTCCCGACGGGCCCGATTCGAAAAATTAACCGCCGGTGGCAAATATGCGTGTGGAAACGATCAAATTTTTGAGAAAGACCGATAACTGCGCATATCGGCATAATAATTCACCTAATTATAGCTTAATTAGTCTAATTATAGCATAATTTTGAGATCATGCTAAGATTAGTAACTGATGTTGATCAATCAGCTACATCGTTTTTCTTATAGTCCATTAATATAGGTTTTACACGTCAAATGTAGACACAGGAAAGTTCAAATGTGAGTTAGGTAAGTCAAATGTAGACATAGGAAAGTTCAAATGTGACTTAGGTAAGTCAAATGTAGACATAGGAAAGTTCAAATGTGAGTTAGGTAAGTCAAATGTAGACATAGGAAAGTTCAAATGTGACTTAGGTAAGTCAAATGTAGACACAGGAAAGTTCAAATGTGAGTTAGGTAAGTCAAATGTAGACACAGGAAAGTTCAAATGTGACTTAGGTAAGTCAAATGTAGACATAGGAAAGTTCAAATGTGACTTAGGTAAGTCAAATGTAGACACAGGAAAGTTCAAATGTGACTTAGGTAAGTCAAATGTGACTTAAGTAAGTCAAATGTAGACACAGGAAAGTTCAAATGTGACTTAGGTAAGTCAAATGTAGACACAGGAATTTCGAATGTGTTTTGGTAACTCAAATGTGACTTAGGTAAGTCAAATGTAGACACAGGAATTTCGAATGTGTTTTGTCAACTCAAACGTGACTTAGGTAAGTCAAATGTAGACATAGGAATTTCGAATGTGTTTTGGCAACTCAAATGTGACTTAGGTAAGTCAAATGTAGACAGACATATGACATTTGACTTGACATGTGTCTACATTTGACTTACCAAAAACGCTTAAGATTTGTTGAAAACCATTGTTAACACATTTGAACTACCTAAGTCTACATTTGAGTTACCAAGACACATTTGAATTACCTAAGTCTACATTTGACTTAACGAAGGTCTTATATGACTTAACATTTGACATGTAAAACCTGTACTAATAACAACACTTATATACATACTTTAAGGTATGTGTATCACAGATATCATTTGTAAAATTTGCCAATACTGTTACGTTACACAAAAAAGAGAAACTTAAAAAAACTAGAAAAATAATCAAATTTAAGAAGCAAATCAACACACCAGTAAGTGTAAAATCAATCGTGCTACGTCATTTCAGTAAAATCAAGAAAAGTAAAAAATAAGAAAAAGAAATGGCTCAATCGTGTAACGAAACTTTTAGCAGTAGCAAAAAAAGAACAGTTTCCATAATAAGTCTTAAAATGGCACCTCAGGCCCGAAGAATGGTGATTAAAAAATATGATCAACCGACACGAACCCGCGTATTTTGCGCGAAAACTGAAAATTAGCCGCAAATTTTGTACCAGTTACATACTGCCCTTTTGCGTGCACGGCTTGCGTCGGCAGCAACGATGTATAAATTTAAACTCCCGTGATGACCGTTAGGCGCAAAAATTTTAATGGTAGGTCATTATCAGACAAGTTTACATAACATCGCGCAAAGTTTGAAAAAATAATGACAGCATTCGTAGCACACATGTCACTGAGTAAGATTTTAACTTACAGTATCTTGTCAATAAGATTAAAAATACATTTTTGTCACGCACGAAAAATATTTAGCATTCAGAAAACTAACCTGTAACATTTTAAAGCGACGAGTAACGTGTTCAAGACAGTTCAGACAATTTAAGAAATGAAGCCATTGTTTGTAAAATTTTCCATGCAAGAATAGAGACCACTGATTACATGATGCACTCCATGATGCACAGACAATTTTTGACGTCACAATGTTGAATCAATTACCCTAGTACCACCACATCATTCATCATACATGATGCACTCCATGATGCACGGACAATTTTTGACGTCACAATGTTGAATTAATTACCCTAGTACCACCACATCATTCATCAGCTTGTCTACATTTGAAAACAAGAAACTACCCCCAGCTCTCAGTAAGCAATTCCTTAAAGGACAAGAAAAGGGGTACCTGCAGTAGGTTTAAGAATAATCGTCTTAAAATTTTTTATTACTTTATAGCAATTTTATGCGTAAAGGAATTTCTGTTTTTTTTCATTTTAAATCTCCCGCAATACTGTTCCGAAGTCGCCATTACGTGACGTTACCTACGCACAACGTAAATCAAAGGAAGAAAAGGCGATATTAAATTATGACTCTAAAAAACTTTCCATGCAAACTTATATTACTTAGCATTTCATTTACCTGCTGGAAAAACTTATGTAACTAGAAACAATAATTAAAAAGTTTGTGCCAATTGGTAAAATGTCACTGGTCCATCCTCCAGGGTGCGCCACTCACTAACCAAGAATGTATTTTTAATCTTATTTACAAGATACAGTAATTTAAAATCTTACTTAGTGACATGTGTGCTACGAATGCTCTGATTATTTTTTTAAACTTTGAGTGGTGTTATCTAAACTTGTCTCAAATGACCAAGGTCATCATCAGAGTTTAAATTTATACAGACTTACTGCCAATGCAAGCCCTGCATGCAAAAAGGCAGTATGTAAGTGGTATAAAATTTCAAGTCAAATTTTTTAAGCTTTATGTATGTGGAGCGTTTTCTTGTGCTTTAACAATTTATGGCTATTATCATTAAAGTAATAAAATTTGACCACATGGCCGCACGGTCAGTTTGCCAAAAGTTTCTCCACTGGAAATTTTTCGACCACGTCCTGACACTGCTTGAGAGCGTCCTTGGATTTTCTGAACTGCTTGTCGGCGGATTTCGAATCCAGCTGCAAGACGACGGAGGCGAGCACGTCGCTTACTCTCTGACGCAACACCTGCGCCACGTGTTTGCCTCCGTACACGGACGTCAGACGTCGGGAAGGACGGATCAGACGCCTCTCCTTCAACTCTCTCTTCAGGAACTTGTCGATGGTGCTGAGGTGAAGGTCGGGGTCGTCGTCGCTCTTCTGAAGGCACTCCATCAAGTCGACCAAGACGGCGTCTTCCACTCTGGCTAGTTCGATCGCGAGTTTGTTGCTGAGATGATGTTTTTCCGACAGCATCATACATTCCAGCGCTAACTGCTTCAGCGAAATATACGCGCTATTAATGGCTTTCTCGTCCACGATCTTTTGTATGTTTTTCAAAACACCAGATGGAGCCTGTTCCTCCAGCCGGCGTCGCAGTCTCTGAAATGCCGTGTGCTGCTCTCTGTAGTACATGAACTTGCTCTTGGAAAGATTGTTCAGCAGAGACATCTGGCGAGTGGTAGTGGGCTTCAGGTGCTTCAGACTTTGCAGGATGCCAAGGAGTTGGACAAAGTGGTCGGCCATGTCGATCTGGGCCTTGGCCATGACCTGGGCGTTGCCGGCGCTTCCCTGCGTCGTGTTCCTCGGCGCGCCGGGTTGGATATCCAGAGCGTTAACCAACGACCGATATTTCGGTAACTGCCGGTCCAGCTTTTGCTGAACTTCCGTGACGGTCTCGTAAATCTTGACGACCTGCGACATCAAATCTTTGCTAACGTCTTCCTCTTCTGCGCAGCATTCCTCCACCTGGATGTCTTCCAAGTGTTTCCTGCAGGCGTTGCAAACCAGCAAGTACAAGCAACACTGCGGTTCTCTCGGCGGGCAACCGATTATCTTTATCACCGCCAACTTCACTTCGCATTCTTCGTCGGTCGGCTCTTGAGCGTCGGGCACGTAAACGATAAGATTTTTGGACGAACACTCGGAACACGTTATCACGCCGCAGATGCAACAAACCAACTTCTTTTGCAACTTCGTCAGAACGCCGAAACTTTTCGAGCACCGCTGGCAACAGCTGTGAGCATCGACGTTAACGCCGGCGTCCGGAATTTCCCAGGCAAAGGATTTCTGCCCGCCAAAAAGGGTGCGCCAAGAATGTAATTCCGAATGTTGAAGGCTCGCACGGAAGCCATCTGTCAAACGTTTTTTCTGCTGCAACAAATTCATGCTTCCCTTTGGAATTATCTGTTTTCCCTGGTGATGGGCGGAGCGATAGTTTTTGAAAACGGACGTAAACGAATAAGACTGTCCCTCCACGATGTGCTCCGAAAACTCCGTTTCTTTGTAACAGATGACGCACACGTGTTGCAGCTTGCCTGTAGGATCTGGCTGCGCCATGTAGGACAGCTTGCGCTCGGCACTGGTGCAAGAACGACAGAATACATCACCGCACTTTCGACAATGGCGGGCAACAATGCCAAACGTTATCCGCGCCCTGCACAATGGACAATAGTCGCGGGACGATTTGGCTTTCCAATGTGACTTGATGATGTCGTCAGAATGCGTGGACCTGCGATCGTCGTTGGATCGGTCTAAAAGAAAATGAAGGAACGTCAGTTGCTTCTTGTCTTGGTGCCAGTCTTGGGACGACGGAAACTCTAGCGGAAGCGTCTCGAACGTCGGAGTATATCCCACAACTGTGGCACCGGATCTCACCGTCAGCCATTCGGACGACTGCTCCAACGATCCGGAAGCCATGTCCTCCTCTGCCGTCCAATCACATTCGAACCTGAAACCGACAAAATCATCAGGCTCTTCTGTCGTACAATTATACACTTGGTGAATCCTATGTATGTAATCTAATGAACCGACTAGCTTCACGACAATTTGTTTTTGTGCATCACTAGACGCCTGTCTCTCCGTAAACCTTGTCAAAAACCAGCCTAAAGGGTTTAGAGTATCCACGGACTCGCCGCCGCCTCTCGTCTTTGACAAACTTATCTGTCGGCTAACGGTAACAAAATGCCGAAACACGTTTGCGCGCTCGTACGCTCTATTACGACCGAGCGTCCGCCTCCACCTCCTTTCCGTGCCCCCGCTCTCGGGATAGATTCGGTCCAAGTGGAATTTCAACAACTGCCACTCGCGTTCGTCGAGTCTCAGCTCTATGGTCAAAGGCAACATCGGCAAGAAATGAAGCAATATAACATCAAACATTTTTCTTCCAGGAAGTTTCCCAAACAGTTGCAAACTCTCTGCTACCACTAGGCATAAGTAACTGAATAAACTCTGTATTTACTTACTGTTAAGACAGAAATAGGGATACAGGAAGCACTCATTTCCCCTTATCTACCAGTCAGGAAAACCCCATCAGAGAAGGTCAAACTAGTACTTCCTGGTTTAGGAAAACAATAAGGGCAAGTTATGCTGACGTAATGAGAGCTTTTCTCTTGCATGCTGAAGTGTTTTTAATTAACGAAGTTTAGTAATTCTACGTAAACTTGTTATCTAATGTACATAAAAGCCAATAAGTTACTTTGGCATTCAATGAGTCTTCTATATTTTGTCAGTAGCATCAGTTTAATGGACAAGAAAAGGGGTACCTGAAGTAGGTTTCAGAAAATCGTCTTAAAAAATTATATTACTTTATAGCAATTTTATGCGTATATCGTACTCGCACTGAAAGGAATTTTAGTTTGTTTTCATTTTAAATCTCCCGCAACACTGTTCCGCAGTCGCCATTACATGACGTCATGTAGCAAACGTAAATCAAGGGAAGAAAAGGCAATGTTAATTTATGTCTCAAAAGACTTTCCGTGCAAATCTATATTACTCAGATTTTCGCTTACCTGCTAGAGAGATTTATGTAACTAGATAAGAAAATTATTAATTATTTAAAATGTTTTCACCAATTGGTAAAATGTCGCTGACTCACCCTCCAGGGTGCACCGCTCACTAACCAAAAAACGTATTTTTAATCTTATTGACACGATACAGTAATTTTAAATTTTATTTAGTTAGTGACTTGGGCGCTACGAATGCTCTGATTATTTTTTTAAACTTTACAAAATGTTACCTAAACTTGTTTCAAATGACCTGTCGTGAAAATGGCTGCGTCTAACGGTCATCGCGGGAGTTTAAATTTACATGTTTTATACAGCGTTACTGCCGATTGAAGTCCTGCACGCAAAAAGGCTGTACGTAAGTGATATAAATTTTCAAAACATTTTAACACAATTAACGAATCACGAAATAACAAAAGTTTTCAATGTTTTACCAATGAGCCCTTACAACAAAAGCTGTACTTGTCATAAGAATAGAAATGGATATGTAGTACGTCAATGAAGGATCTCACTCGCAATCTGTCTGTCTCTCTCATATTACATGACAACATACAATGCTTTATATACTACAGAATGTTCAAAATAAACCGTTAGTGGTGTGTTACTAATGTCGCGCATAATGATGTCAAACGTAAGTTTCTAGAAAACCATCTATAAAAAATTTGCTTTGCAAAAACAAAAGTACGTTCCTGTCGATAGCAGTAACTGCAGTTCAATCCAGAGAAAGTGATTTACATGCAAAAAGACAGTATGTAAGCGATATAAAATTTCAAAACAAATTTTTCAAGCTTTATGTTTATGAAGGGTTTTCTTGTGCTTTAACGTATTTTATATTACAGCAGGTGCCATTTATTAGACTCACAGTTAATAGAGTCAATCGCTTAATTGACTCGAAAACGCCTAGTATAAGAACTGTCGGTAATTGACTCAAATAACTCCGCATGATTGACTCAGGTGCTTAAATAAGACACTTGTTGTGACCAGTGAGCTTTTACTACTTTTATGTCATCTTAGCGTCGTTTTCGTACACTATAATGTACGTAGAAGCAATCTTGGTATGTGTTGGTGTCAAGCAATTTAATCTAGCATTCTATCAATATTTGTTTTCTTTTCGCATTTTTACAAACACGCATTTCCTGAAACTGTTTAAAACGAAGCCAGCCTTAGTCATGTGACCTAAGCTTTAGTAGTACACGCCACCTATCAATCACACTTATTCTTACACGTAGTTAGATTTTCTGTTGCCGCTATGCTGATCATGCCGTTTGGTGATACTTGCATTGCTTTGTCTATTTTGTTACAATTTAACAGTCACTAGTTGTATTTTCGAGCCAAAGTTGTCACCAGTAAATGTAAGTCACCATCTACTTTAATAATTAGTTAATAGTTTAAATTGGTTAGAATTGCTTCAAATGTCTAGAATCATAAAGTAATAATTTGTGTATCTAATTTTTTATTTTGTCTAAATAGTAATAAGCTTTAGCACATTCTTAAGCACTTTTTGTGATCTCTTATTTTAATAAATTGCAGGTCTATCGCACAGGTCAATACTGATGTTTGCCGTTTCTTTGCCTGGACTGGGCGCATCCACAGTATGTACAGTTTGCTTGTAAACAGGGTTTAATGACGTAAACAAAGCAACGGCCCGCCAACTAGCGGTCATCAAGGCGAAACAATTGACTGTGTTCGTAGTACTATGTGGGACATTTTAACGGTACAAATTTTGTCAAATTCTTCCGATACCCGTAAAGGTAGGGTTTGGCAAACCGAAATGTGAGTGTATCGTATTTTACCATTTTGTTTTTTCGCCAAGGTGTCATTTGACTGACGAACATTAGAGGTGAGGATTCTCTACCAAAAACTGAAGTTGAATCGAATCGAATTTGTGACCTGCGAATTCGAATCAAACCGAATTTGTGACCTTCGAATTCGAATCGAACCGAATTTCACTATTCGAATTTGAATTGAGTTTGAAAGATTTTCGAACCACCAGTAAAAAGTGTCTTAAAAAAGATCTTGCATATTACTTGATTTTGTCCTGCAGTAAAACCGCTATTAGTTTATTAAAAATTTTGATAGCAAGCAGGTATGTTTATCAAGTGCCAATATGCCTGGCATTTTTGCTTTGAATCCCACTAGATGGTGCAATTAACCTCTTTGCCGGAGAATTTATGGAGTATAAACATTTAATCACTTGTCTAGTGGTTTGCTTTTGAAGCTCTTGCTGTTTTCACAGAACGTTTAATCAGTTAACTGTTGCTATTATGCCACCGATGCAGCTGCAGTAATGTGTCGGTTTTCTTTTTGATTTTATAAGCGTGAACATCAAAGAGCAAGTAAGAGTTAATTTTGAACAATGCAGCAGGTAGCATGAAACATTTAAAGCACAAGAAAACCTTTCATAAACATAAAGATTAAAAAATTCGTTTTGAAATTTTATATCACTTACATACTACCTTTTTGCGTGCAGGACTTCAATCGGCAGTCACGCTGTATAAAACATGTAAATTTAAACTCCCGCGATGACCGTTAGACGCAGCCATTTTCACGAAAGGTCATGTGAAACAAGTTTAGATAACATTTTGTAAAGTTTGAAAATATAATAAGAGCATTGGTAGCGCACACTTCACTAACTAAATAAAATTTAAAATTACTGTATCTTGTCAATAAGATTAAAAATACGTTTTTGGTTACTGAGTGGTGCACCCAGGAGGGTGAGTCAGCAAAATTGGTGAAAACATTTTAAATACTTAGTTCTTTTCTAGTTACATAAGTCTTTCTAGCAGGTAAGCGAAAACCTAAGTAATATAGATTTGCACGGAAAGTCTTTTGAGACATAATTTAACATTGCCTTTTCTTCCCTTGATTTAGGGTTTGGCGCATGACGTCATGTAATGGCGACTTCGGAACAATATTGCCGGAGATTTAAAATGAGAAAATTCCTTTCAGTGCGAGTAAGATATACGCATAAAATTGCTATAAAGTTTCTGAAGCCTACTTCGGGTACCCCTTTTCTTGTCCTTTAAATCTCTTGCAGTCTTTGCAGTGCATACCAAGCTGAAGAGTTGATGACTCATACGAACTAATACTACACCTGTCAGCTAATTAACTAAGTCAGTTAATTGGGTCAAAACGCTTCCATCCCATAGTGAGACTATTAAGCGGCACCTACCGTATATTATTCCCGACATTTAGAATTAGAATAACTTTTTTAAAAGTGACAATTACCAAGAGACTGTTTAATTAAACAGGCAAATTGAAATCATAAAAACTAACGAATTAATTTGCGTTAGAACAACACACGTGGTGCTTTATTTTTTCTTGCAATTTAAGATCCCTAGTATTTACCTGTTCTGTAGTGGAGTCACCAAATGTTGGCCAGTCAAACACATTTATTGGTGTCATGCACATAAACTGTTTCTGGATGTGTAACATTTTCTTCAATTCTGGAACGTGCTAGTTAAATGGCTTAGTTTATCTAACTGTAAGTAAGAAAGAAACAAGTAAATATATATATATATAAATAGTCAGTGTAAGAAATACACCTTGCCACTGCACCATAGTGCAATATACTACCTCGTCCTAGACCATACCATACCATACCATACCATACCATACCATAGCACATCACACCACACCACACTACACCAAACCACACTACATCATACCACACTACAACATACCACACTACACCATACCACACTACACCACACCACACCACACTACATCGTACCATACCACACCACACCATACCACACCACACTACACCATACCACACTACACCACACCATACTATATCATGCCACACCACACCATACCATACCATACCATACCACACCACACCATACCACTCTACACCATACCACACCACACCATACCACACTACACCATACCATACCAACCACACCACACCATACCACACTACACCACACCACACCATACTACACCACACCACACCATACCACACCACACTACACCACACCACACCATACCACACTACACCATACCACACTACACCACACCACACCACACCACACTACACCACACCATACCACACTACACCATACCATACCAACCACACCACACCACACCACTACCATACTGGCAGTCTATAAGAGTGGTAGCGATTAATCAAACATGTTAATTGTAACCCCGTATTTCTTATCTAAATGTCTATCCAGTATGTTCTTGAAGTTGTTCACTGAAGAAGCTTTAACAGTTTCAGATGGGAGTAAATTCTACGCTCTAGCCACTCTTTCCGTGAAAAAATATTTTACAATCCAATTTTAGCTCTATGTTTATAAGAGAATGCTCTCTCGTTTTGCCATCACTTGCCTGTGTAAACATTTTTTCTCTTTCAATGCCACCTAACCCTTCCATAATTTTAAACGTTTGTATCCTCAAATCTCTTCTATGTCTTCTCAACTCTATGGCTGTAAGTGGACATTTTCTAAGCCTCTCTTGATACGACATTTCCTCCATACTTTCAATTATGCCGGTGGCCCTATGCTGCACACCCTCTAGAAGCTTAATGTCTTTTCTACAGTGTGGATTTTAGCTTGCACACAATAGTCTAATTTAGGTCTTAGACAGCAACACACCATACCACAATGCGCTACCTGGCAAGGTAGTACACAGAAAGGCAGCATTGGCATTACAATTTATTATCGGACGGTAGACGACTAAGCAGGACAAGGTGAGGCGGTACATACTGAGATGTTGAGCAAGCGCGAATGTTCTACGTAATAATTAATACTTACAGTCCTTTGGATTAGAAGTGATGCCTCTTTAATTACTTCAGAAAGTGTAAATCTTGATTCATATTTAATTTAACATTCGTCTCAATCTGTTATGCATATGCAATATTCGACATACACGATTTGCTACAATTGTACTGAGACGGAGTAGTGAAAGACTGTAATCTTAATAAAACGTGACTAATAAACTTAAACATAATGGTCACCTGACAGTTGACACAGACTTCAGCTTTAGGTATTGAAGTTGGGTGTGGACATTTTAATACTATTACTAGTCACCTAAAACATTCCTGCACAAATATATACAAAAAAGTCGTACATAATCAACTTCATTCAAAGTATAAGAAACATTACCCTCAGAAGAAGACAAATTTCAACAAGAAATGAACTAAATTAAATATGAACCAAACTCTATGCACGTGATCTAGCTTTATCTATTTTTACCATTGATCTTACGATATGATTTAACCACACAAGCCCAAAACAACATGCAAAATCTTATGTCCGCCCGCAAGGGTATAAGTTTATGTAGTTTATTTATTGAATACTACGACTAGTGCAATGATATATATAATACCCCTGAATAACAACAGCAGCAACAGAACCAACAGTAACAATAACTGCAGCAACAGTAATACCAGATGAAGATCATTTGTCTGGATTCTGGCCAAAACAATTGAGTATATGAAGAAAATAAAAGCGGAATAATACTCTGAAATCTCCTTCGGGATTATCATTGCAGATGTCAGCACAGTTATTCAAGTATGCCCAGCACGCACATCTCTAGCTTAATGGTACTGTGCCTGTAAAGCAGTTAACCCTTTTAGCACTGTTTGGGCGAACAACAATGAAAATTTATAATTTTAAGTTTCAATTTTGCTGCTGCACCGAGATAAAAAGAAAACTCAAACCTAAGAAGCTATGGACAACTAGAAGAGTTGTTAAAGCAATTAGACATAAAAGAAGGTTGTGGAAGAAATATCGGGATACTCGTAGTTTGTCAGCGTCAGCATTTAATAAATATAAGAATGCTGAATCTGAAGTTAAGTTTCTTGTACATAATGCTGTTGGTAGGTTTGAAATGAATCTAGCAAATAATATTAAACAGGATACAAAGTCGTTTTCAAGTTAAAAGCAATAAGTTAGTTAAAAATTCTATAGACCCTCTAAAGGAGAGTAATGAGCATCTCACTTCTGATCCAAAATTTATGGCAGGGATTCTTAATACATTTTTTGCATCTATATTTGCTAAAGAAGATGTTGATAAAATTCCAGAGCCTCATAATGTTTTTCATGGACCAAATTACTTACTTCACTACAAATATCTGAGGAAATGATCGTTGATTATATTTGTAAACTTAAGCTCAATAAAACACCTGGTCTTGATAATTTTGGATGCAGACTGTTAATTGAACTTGCAGGCTATTTGTGTAAGCCATTCACTTTATTGTATGATCAAGTACCTCATAGTTGCAAGTTAACCAATGTAACACTTATTTTTAAGAAGAGTATGCGAAGTGATCCCTGTAATTACGGCCTATTTCTTTAACTTTATTAGTACATAGAGTCATGGAATCTATTTTGCAGAGTTATGTCATTGATCATTTAGAAAAGAATAATTTATTATTAGACTCCCAACATGAATTCACTAAAGGCCATTCTTGCTTGACCAATCTGATAAATTTTTTTGATGTCACTTCTGTGCTTGATCAAGGGAGTTTTGTTGATATTATTTATTTTGCTCTGCTCCGGCTTTCGATAAAGTGCCTCGTCGAAGATTGCTTAAAAAGATTAAAACCCATGGTGTTTCTGGAGATATTATCTGCTGGATTGAAGGTTGGATGTTTGGAAGACAACAGCATGTCGTAGTCGATGGAGTAGAATCATGTGAAAGGTTGGTGACAAGTGGTGTTCCACAAGAATCGGTACTCGGACCGGTGTTTTTCACTATTTTCATTACTGATATGGACAATGATTTTCCACTCATTTTTCAAAATTTGCAGATGATACAAAATTGTATAATCCAGTTAACTCTGTAACAGACTCATTAGTTTTGCAGCATGATATGGAAGAACTATGTAGGTGGAGTAATGATTGGCAAATGTTATTTAGTGTTGATAAATGCATTGCAATTTTGGGAATCTTGAAAGCGATCATGTTATGAATGGAACAACTCTTCAAAGTACAAAATTAATAGTAAAAAAGATATTGGTGTGATAACAACATCAGACTTGAAATTTTTCCAGCAATGTGCATGTTAAGAAAGCAAGCAAAATCTTGGGGATCATAAAGCAGCACATCGTTCCTAGAAAATGAATAAAGAAATTATAATAATTATTGAAAATACACATTAGTTTGGTTATATCTCATCAAGGATACTGTGTGCAGCCTTGGAATTCGCATTATCAGAAAGACATATTGCTTTTGGAAGGTGTAGAAATATGTGCTACAAGAATAAGATTAGGTTGTAAAAATCTGACGTATTTAGAAAGATAGAAATATTGCAATTTGGCCACGCTTGAATTAAGACGACACCGTGGAGATCTTATTGAAGATCGCAGATTATTAACTAGAAAAGAAAACAGTTGGCGCAAGAATACTTTAATTTTGTTGTTGATTCTAAAACTAGAGGACATAATTTAAAACTGTTTAAAGAGCGGACAAAACGTCTTGACATTCGTAAATATTCATTTTATGTGAGAGTTGTGAATGAATGGAATAAACTGCCTGCTATGGTGATTGTTGCACCAACCATAGTAAAGTTTAATTCCTTAATCGACAATTGTAACAATACCATAGATATGGTTTGTGTAGATCAAAGATCTTTGTGGTTGCTTAGCAGTGTTCTGCATTCTAGACTGTCGTGCTGCTCTGATCTTCTTTGTTTAAGTTCCTAATTAGTTTAATAAATACTACTTTATTATGCACGCATTTGTCTGGTTGCTAATATTATTGTAGCGTGTAACAACAATTACTTTGGGGGAAAATATGGTGATCATGACAGTATAACAATTCGTAAATTAGATCGTATGCCCAAACGAGACTAGATCAAATTCAAATCCAGAGATGTGTATAACCCATTTGTTCAAAAGAATCAACAGACTAAAACTACTCTGCAACGTTTAGTGTCTGCAGCATTACTTGCAAGTAACACCAGGTTTTATTATCAAAAATTAAATTATAATACTCATAATTGAATAAAATTACGACATTACTCTTTTCAACCAATAGATGTCACCACGTTACATGTAGTACATTATTACTTGGATTGTTTTAACCGATAGCGCCAAATGCAAAAATTATTAGTTGTCGGAAAGTATTAAATGCATCTGAAGTGGATGGCAAATTTTCATTTTCATACTTCCCCGCTTTCTCAATACAACAAAATTAAATAAATACAGTCAACCTCGGATATAAGGGACACCTTGGGACTGGAACAAAACTGTCCCTTATATCCGAAGTTGAATCACACCAAGGTTGTACCTAGACCTGTACTTTTACCCGTATTTTTATGGATTATTGCTACATATTCAGTGCAAACGGTATTAAGAAGCTCCTCCAGTGATGCGACCGTGGAAATCAAGCTGTTCAAAGACCTAGTTTGCGAAAAATTGAGGTTAAAAATTGGTCAATTTCACTTTGATCATAGGGTCCTTTACATGCTAGGTAATTTATCTGGGTTTCTATTACGCGGGACCTGAAGATATCGTCCCTCATAACCAAAAGTCCCTTATATACGAAGACTTTTACATAGGACAAACGTTACGAAAAATCGGGACCGGTGCTGGTGGTCCCTTATATCCGAAGACTTACATAGGACAAATGTTACGAAAAATCGGGACCAGTACTGGTGGTCCCTTATAACCAAAAGTCCGTTATATCCGAGTACCTTATGTACGAAGACTTTTACATAGGAAAAACGTGACAAAAAATCGGGACCGGTGCTGGTGGTCCCTTATAACCAAAAGTCCCTTATATCCGAGTACCTTATATACGAAGACTTTTACATAGGACAAACGTTACGAAAAATCGGGACCGGTGCTGGTGGTCCCTTATAACCAAAAGTCCCTTATATCCGAGTACCTTATGTACGAAGACTTTTACATAGGAAAAACGTGACGAAAAATCGGGACCGGTGCTGGTGGTCCCTTATAACCAAAAGTCCCTTATATCCGAGTACCTTATATAAGACGACTTTTACATAGGAAAAACGTGACGAAAAATCGGGACCAGTGCTGGTGGTCCTTTATAAGCAAATGTCCCTTATAAGCGAGTACCTTATACCAGAGGTTGACTGTAGTAATTATGCAAAAGACATGTCCGGTGAGCATTTTATTGGTCTTTTAGCTATATATTTGACATGAATTCGCAATAAGACACCCAAAACGTCTCTTCATCGTAAAACCAAATTCTAAAACCATTTATTCCACAGGTAATTAAAAACACGAAGTAAGAATTGACTGGGGAATCATTTATTCATTACATACAGAAATAAAACGTCGTTGAACACTTTCAAACAGTTACAGCACAGCAATATATAATAGCATCCATGAAAATTATCGTCGTATAGAAAATATACTTGAAGCGACAATTACACTTGAAATTAGAAAATATAAAATGAAACAGCTCATTTAAAGGAAAATCAGACGATTGTTTAGACTCAGTATCATTTTAATTTACTGTCCAAAATGTACTGCCGACACTGAATTCATACCGAAACGAAAACTAAACAAAAAGTACAGCAAAAAATGTTTACCTTATACACACCATTTAAGGTAAAACACAACTACTTTAACGTAGATGGTATTACTTTAAAATTTAAGAATTTGATGTAATAGCAAAGTACAAAATTAAAACAACATGAAGTAAGAAATAAAAAAAACATGTAAAAGCCTGTTCATCCCGTAAACAATAGCAGGTGTTGAACAAAGCGACTACACTCACATCTCGGTTTGTCGGACCCCATTTTTACGGATATTGGAAGAATCGGAGAAAATCTGGAGCGCTAAAAAGTTCCGCATACTATGGACACAGTGTTATTTTGCCACCTTACCACTAGTTGGCGGGCCATCACTTTGTTTACATCCAAGCAGCGTGTAACGACACATCTGTAGCTTGTATGTCAACGTGTTTAGTGGTTAATTCAGCGTGTTTAGTGGTTTAGAGTCAATTATGTGAAGTTATTTGAGTCAATTGCTGACAGTTTTATATACTTTTGCATAGGAGCAGCCCGTACAAGACATTTTTGAGACAATTAAGCGATTAATTCTACATTATCGTGAGTCTAATATGTCAGAAGCGGCCCGTACTAGACATTTTTGAGACAATTAGGTGATTGATTCTACATTATCGTGAGTCTAATATGTCAGAAGCGGCCCGTACTAGACGTTTTTGAGACAATTAAGCGATTAATTCTACATTATCGTGAGTCTAATATGTCAGGAGCGGCCCATACTAAACGTTTTTGAGACAATTAGGCAATTGATTCTACATTACCGTGAGTCTAATATGTCAGGAGCGGACCGTACTAGACGTTTTTGAGACAATTAGGCAATTGATTCTACATTACCGTGAGTCTAATATGTCAGGAGCGGCCCATACTAAACGTTTTTGAGACAATTAGGTGATTGATTCTACATTACCTTGAGTCTAATATGTCAGGAGCGGCCCATACTAAACGTTTTTGAGACAATTAGACGATTGATTCTACATTACCGTGAGTCTAATATGTCAGGAGCGGCCCGTACTAGACGTTTTTGAGTCAATTAGGTGATTGATTCTACATTACCGTGAGTCTAATATGTCAGGAGTGGCCCGTACTAGACGTTTTTGAGACAATTAGATGATTGATTCTACATTACAGTGAGTCTAATATGTCAGGAGTGGCCCGTACTAGACGTTTTTGAGACAATTAGGTGATTGATTCTACATTACCGTGAGTCTAATATGTCAGGAGTGGCCCGTACTAGACGTTTTTGAGTCAATTAGGTGATTGATTCTACATTACTGTGAGTCTAATATGTCAGGAGTGGCCCGTACTAGACATTTTTGAGACAATTAGGTGATTGATTCTACATTACCGTGAGTCTAATATGTCAGGAGTGGCCCGTACTAGACGTTTTTGAGTCAATTAGGTGATTGATTCTACATTACTGTGAGTCTAATATGTCAGGAGTGGCCCGTACTAGACGTTTTTGAGACAATTAGGCGATTGATTCTACATTACCGTGAGTCTAATATGTCAGGAGTGGCCCGTACTAAACGTTTTTGAGACAATTAGATGATTGATTCTACATTACTGTGAGTCTAATATGTCAGGAGTGGCCCGTACTAAACGTTTTTGAGACAATTAGATGATTGATTCTACATTACTGTGAGTCTAATATGTCAGGAGTGGCCCGTACTAGACGTTTTTGAGACAATTAGACGATTGATTCTACATTACCTTGAGTCTAATATGTCAGGAGTGGCCCGTACTAAACGTTTTTGAGACAATTAGATGATTGATTCTACATTACCGTGAGTCTAATATGTCAGAAGTGGCCCGTACTAGACATTTTTGAGACAATTAGGCGATTGATTCTACATTACCATTAATCTAATACATGGGCGCCTACTGCATTAGCTAGTATCAGTAAATATGGACAATCGGTAAATTCGGGTAGATGTCTCCCGGCTTTTGTCCGGCAAACCGAGACGTGAGTGTACATCAAAATCCTTCTGGTCATCTGGTATTATACAAAAGCACTATGCAAAAAAGAACAAGCTAGATATGTTCTTGGTTTGTACCAGTTACATTACCACATCAAATCACATCCGATACAAGAACAGGAACGGGTAGCGTTACGCAGATGACAAACTCAATTATCTCACTATTTTGTTATTACTTTCACTTATCTCAGACTCTTTCTAAACAATAAACAAACACTAAACAACTAAACACAGTAGTAGGTTTCTTTCTGTGCGGAGCAGCGCGTCTAATGCGAGGAACTCGAGCTGGATCGACTGTATCGTTCTCGTCGTCGTCGCGGCGACCGAGATCTCCTAGGCGGCGTGCGGCGCCTTCGCGGAGGCGACCTGCGTGACCTCGGAAACCAGTTCGGACGTGGAGGGAATCGACCGTAGCGATTTTGTGCCCGCTCCTGAGTAAAGTTTCGGCTAGGCTGCCGCTGAATCACCAGCGACACGGCAACCTCCTTGCCGTCAATTTGTCCTGAAATGCGGATTGTTTTTCAGTTAATCAGCATGGCTGCAGCAAGGCTAACAAACAACAGTTTATGTTAGACATATTCAGTCATATTATATTATTTTTATAATCACAGTGTTGTTGTCAATACAATTTACCCTCAAAACCAATACAAAATTTTATCATAAGGTAAGACCTCGCTTAACGACCCTAATGCCTTACAGCAGAATGTGTCGTTAAGTGAAACGCCGTAGAAAGAAGTAAGACCTCGCTTAACGACCCTAATGCCTCATAGGAAAATATGTCGTTAAGTGAAACGTCGTAAAACGAAGTAAGTCCTCGCTTAACGACCCCATGCCTAATAGCAAAATGTGTCGTTAAGTGAAACGTCGTAAAACGAACTAAGTCCTCGCTTAACGACCCCATGCCTTGCAGGAAAATGTGTCGTTAAATGAAACGTCATAAAACGGAACCAAATTTTGAATGGGAAGTAATGCAAAAGCACCGAAATACACTCTACGCGCAAATATCAATAATGCTTAGTTCATTAAACTAAATATTGTTTGTTTGTTTTTGCATATTCTTACCGTGTCATTTTTTTCTACTTACCTTGAATAAACCGCCTATGATTTTTACCTACGCCTAGCTGGCGGTCTCTCTTACAAGCCACGAATCCGCTGTTTTAGTGCAAGTGACACGCATTGCTGCCTTACTCCCGCGGGCGAAGTTCTTAGCCTTAACGAGACAATTTCGTCTAGACACTGGTTGCCATAGCAACAGGCCGTGGGCAGATTTCCTCACTCAAAAAGTTTGCATTTTTCAATCGCAGTCAGGTAGTACTTTTGTAGTCGCCAGGTAATGAAATGGATGTCTTGCTGTCTGTTCTCAAGCTTGCAGTTTTCACCATTTAACAGTCCGTCGGGAAACGAAAGACAAAATCGCATTATTGGCCACGTAGTTCTTATCATAGTAACAATCAGCAGCTCTTTTGAACAGAACAATGCAAAAATAGTATTTTAGCGATTCAAACTCAGTAAAAAGCACAAAATGCTTTGAGCAAAGTAAAAAAATCGCTAAAATGAAAGCGCGTCATTAGGTGAAAAAAGTGTCAATATTTAGCGTCGCTAAAACGAAACGTCGCTAAACGGGGCGCCGTTAAACGAGGACTTACCGCAAAATTTGGTAGTAAACACGTGACATTCAATTTTAGGGCTTATACAGTTGTGGTGGTACCAGAACCTACTCGTTACCAAAGATAATTGTCTGATCTAAACCGAGACAAGGCAAGATGCCAATTAAAACTGTTTTGCAACAGTAATTCACCCATCCATTTAACTCAACCAAACCCAGCACTGCTTAACTTTGTGAATACGACTATCCCAGCGTCAAATTATTACGATTTCACTACTACATCTGGGCAAGAAAATACAATGCACCAGTTGCCATACCTCCATCCATGTGCTTTAAAGCCAACTGCGCTTCTTCCGGCTTTTCAAACTCCACGTACGCGTCACCTCTGTTCAGATGCGGATGCAGAGTATCCATGTACATTGCCACATCCTACGGCAAAATAGAAACGTGTTAAAAGAAAAAACAGAAGGGCAATGATATGTCTCAAAAGATGCGGGGAAGGTGACACAGGTAAAAATGATGCAAGCAAAAGTGACACAGGTAAAGGTGTCAAAGGTAAAAATGACATGGGCAAAAGGGATACAGGTAAAAATGACACGGGCAAAAGTGACACACGTAAAATGATGCAGAAAAGTGACACAGGTAAAAATGACACAGGTAAAAGTGTCACAGGTAAAAAGGACACCGGCAAAAGTCACACAGGTAAAAATGACACGGGTAAGTGACACAGGTAAAAATGGTGCAGGTAAAAAGTCACACAGGTAAAAATGACACAAGTAAAAAAGACAGGAAAAAATAACAGGTAAAAATGACACTGGTAAAAATGACACAGGTAAAAAGATGCAGGAAAAATGACACAGGTAAAAGTGACACAAGTAAAAAGACACAAAAAATGACAAAGTAAAAATGACACAGGCAAAAATTACACAGGTAAAAATGACATGGTATAAATGGCATACTTAAGAAGTCATAGAAAAAATCCAAAAAAAGTCGCAAGAAAAATAAATCTAACCTTAACCTTAACCCTAACCGCAAGCGTAACCCTAAGATGTCGAACAAAGCGTGATTTGTTCACACACATATAATGCCATCATGTACAAATACTGTCGTCAATATGTACAAGTCATGTATTGTCACTTAATAACTGATTTAAAACATTTTCCGTTTTACTATTTTAATTGTTCAATTGTTCGATGGTACCTGAATAAATTGTGACTGAATTGAATATTTTTGTACGAATATCTGACTTTCTTTTGTAAGAAAAAAATGTCTTTTTTCCAGCCACCATAAATAAGTCTTTTCAGTCTCGTTGACACAGGTGAAAATGACGCAGAAAAAAGTGATGCAGGTAAAAGTGACACAGGTAAAAGTGTTACAGGTAAAAATGACACGGGCAAAAATGGCACGGGTAAAAGTGACACAGGTAAAAATGACACAGAAAAAAGTGACGCAGGTAAAAGTGACACAGGTAAAAATGACACCTACGCTCAGTGCTGTAGGTCAAAGGTTAAGTGTACCATAGCAACTCATCTTAATTGTAAACGTCACGTGATGTGTGGGTAAAGCAAAAGTGTCCGCCGCATCGGTTTAGTAATGTCGATTGTTTTATGTTGACTTTACTTTATTTTTCATTGGTGTGTGTGTAGTGTGATTTACTAGTAGGATCTTGGTTGGGGAAAAAAATGAACTAGGTAAGGTTCTAGCTAGCTGTTAAAACTGTTACTATTACAGCAGCTTGGGCTGCGAGGCGTTGTCAAGTGTACACAAATGCGTTGTCTGGCACACTTAACCTTTGACCTTTTCACGATCACCATCAATCGAGGGAAGTGTAAAAAAGCTTATTAATTGTGAGTTTGTTCTTGCGTCTTTATTACTGGTCGCCGAGTGCATACCTTGACACTTCCGTACGTTGCAAAGATTTCCTGTACATGGTCCTTTGTGATGTTTCTCGTCAGTGCGCCGATGTGTATCTTTGTGGGCTTCGGCGTCGGACTCCGTTTCCGTCGCCTTGGTGAAGGAGATCTGAAAAGTACAGTAAGAAACGTAACAAATGATACAGCAATAAACGGTACAGTAAGAAAATGTACAGTAACAAATGGTACAGTAAGAAAAGGTACAGTAACAAATGGTACAGTAAGAAAAGGTACAGTAATAAATGGTACAGCAAGAAAAGGTACAGTAAGAAAACGTAACAAATGATACAGCAATAAACGGTACAGTAAGAAGAGGTACAGTAAGAAAAGGTACAGTAAGAAAAGGTACAGTAACAAATGGTACAGTAAGAAAAGGTACAGTAAGAAAAGGTACAGTAACAAATGGTACAGTAAGAAAAGGTACAGTAAGAAAAGGTACCGTAAGAAAAGGTACAGTACCAAATGGTACAGTAAAAAAGGTACAGTAAGAAAAGGTACAGTAACAAACGGTACAGTAAGAAATGGTACAGTAAGAAAGGTACAGTAAGAAAGGTACAGTAAGAAAAGGTACTGTAACAAATGGTACAGTAAGAAAAGGTACAGTAAGAAAAGGTACAGTAACAAATGGTACAGTAAGAAAAGGTACACTAAGAAATGGTACAGTAAGAAAAGGTACAGTAAGAAAAAGTACAGTAAGAAAAGGCACAGTAAGAAAATGTACAGTAAGAAAAGGTACAGTAACAAATGGTACAGTAAGAAAAGGTACAGTAAGAAAAGGTACAGTAACCAAAAGTACAGTAACAAAAGGTACAGTAAGAAACAGTACAGTAACAAATGGTACAGTAAGAAAAGGTACAGTAAGAAAAGGTACAGTAAGAAACAGTACAGTAAGAAAAGGTACAGTAAGAAACGGTGTGGTAACGAAGGTTGGTAATGAAAGGTACGCTAACAAAACATACAGTAACAGAAGGTAGAGTAACAAAAATGGGTCTTTAATCGAAACAAAGTTGGAAATAACTGCAATCAGAAGTAGAAATTCCCTAGTTGTTCCCTATATATGTAGTAAATTACAATATATTGTATAAAACGTATATATTTATTTCTGTGAGTAATAATAAATAAATAAATAAATTAATTGCTTTGCATAATGGTACAATTGGTGTAATATCTTAAAATTAATTCGAATTTTTAGACATGGTACACATTCATTACTTCATGAAGCATGTGTTTATAGCAAATGAGCCTAGAACACTCAAACTTTTGCCACAAATCAACAACGTTGAACTCGTTATAAAGCTGATACCTGGTTCTTGACTGCTTGGCCTGAGGGCGCTTCGGCGAGGCTCTCCTGCGAGGGGATTGAGAAGTCTCGGAACTTTCGCTGGAGCTCGACCTTGAAAGAACAATAACATGGTTTCGTGTGTTCGGTAACTCGTTTGCCGCCATCACATTTTGGTAGGTAAAAGAGGGTACTAGAACGATCGGTTCTGCATTTAACATCGTGGTACACCTTTCAGCTACTACTGCTTAGCCGAAGCGACCAAATCACACATTGGCAGACAATTTTGTAAGAACCATCTACGCTTGCATCCGTGTTTAAAGATAATATCCAGTGGCGGCTCGTAGCTAAAATTAGTGGGGGTGCTGCTTCAAAAAATCTTTAGCCATTGTTTTAGTACTGTGTAAACGAAACAAACATGTAATTTTAATGTCGTAATTGTAATTTTAAACAAACAGACATACGAAAGTTTATACGTAAACTTGATAAACTCCTAAACAAAAACATATTTTTTGCTCACTAATAGTCTAATATGTCGTAGTTCAAGCTTGATCCATTCACAGTAAGCACGTAGCAACTGACAACAAACTGTGTGAGTGACAGTACTTTCTCTACCTGGGCTCAGACATGTGCGTAAGCGATTATTAATAGCCTAAATTGCCGCAGTTCAAGTTTGAACCATTCACGGTAAGCGCGTAACAACTGACAACAAACTGCGTGAGTGACAGTACTTTCTCTACCTGGGCGCAGCCATGTGCGCATGGCCGTGTGCGCACAACAGCCAAACACCTCGTTGCTGGATCGCACTGTGCTGGGCTGTGAAGCAAACAGTACTACCGTCACGTGTTCTGGTTCCGTATATAAAGAAAGAACTAAAGAAAAAAAGACTTATTATATTGAATATTATCGATAATATCGAGTGATAATAGGGGGCGCTGCAGTTCCACAGTGCCTACGCATGACCCGCCATTGGTAATATTATTCTAAATGATTAATATAGTACTGACCTGGATGAGGAGCCACTAGAACTGCTGCTACCTTCTCCTGATCCTGATGAGGAATGACTCCGAGATGACGTCGTGCTGCAAGAAGTTATTCAAGTCGTCACTTGCGATAGTAGAGAGTGACAAAATGTCAAATTACAAGAAAATAACGACGTCGTTAAATAATGGACACGTGGTACAGTAAAGCATTCGTATTTTATCCGACTCACCCACTCATTCAGACACTCACTCACTCATTGACTCACTCTCTCATTGACTCATTCACTCACTCATTGACTCATTCATTCATTCACTGACTCACTCATTCACACACTCACTCTCTCATTGACTCATTCACTCACTCATTGACTCATTCATTCATTCACTGACTCACTCATTCACTCACTCACTCATTCACACACTCACTCACTCATTGGCTCATTCACTCACTCATTGACTCATTCACTCACTCATTGACTCATTCATTCATTCACTGACTCACTCATTCACTCACTCACTCATTCACACACTCACTCTCTCATTGACTCATTCACTCACTCATTGATTCATTCCAGTCAATCATTCATTCACTGACTCACTCACTCACTCATTGACTCACACACTCACTCATTCATTCACTCACTCACTCACTCATTGACTCACACACTCACTAAGTCACTCATTCAGTCACTCACTCATTTACTGACTCACTCATTTGCTCACTCACACACTCATTCACACTTACTCATTGACTCGCTCATTCATTTACTCACCCACACACTCACTCACACATTCATTCACTCACTCACTCATTCATTTACTCACCCACACACTCACTCACTCTTTGACTCACCTGATAATTCACATTTTTTAGGGAAGCGATTTATTAGCTGAGCGTGCTCTCCTTTCTAAGAACGCTTCTCAAACAAAAATAAAGGCAAAGTCAACATTTATTTACGTCGCTCGTTTAACAAACAACATCAGCACTAACGGCTATTTAGCGACTTACAACAATACAGGTAAGGATGTAACAAACAAACAATGAATAACGTGCTAGTGTTGAACTTAAGACTGCGAGGTTGCAGTCTGAAATCGAACCCACTCGGCCAACCAACCCAGAAAACTACACTAATATTAACCAGTCTTTAAAGCAAAACTGGACCCAATCTTAAACTGTAGGTCAAACCAATATACTCTTTAAAACAGGGGTGTGCAAATTGCGGCCTGCGGGCCACTTGCGGCCCGCCGAGAGAATTTGTGCGACCCGCGAAGACATTTTTCAACCTAATGAAAGTGCGGCCCGGGTGATTAATTGAGTGTATCCAGCTGAAGTCCGTGCCACGATCGCAAAGATAGTGCGGGTAGTTTTTTCTACTAGATCGGATGCCATTAACCCTTACAAGACGGTTGTAGCTTAATGTCACTGTACTACACAGACTGTGTGATACACATTACTAATATGCATTGTAATGAAATTACCACTATCTGTCCTGAAAGTAGAAATATATGGTTTGTAATATAAATTTTAATAACTTCTAAAATAGTTTCTTGAGTGTAGTAGTAATGATGTACGCAGGTCGGATGCAAAAAAAATCGTTATTAGGTCCTACTGTACTTGGCTCCTTGACCAAACTGCATATGGCCCGCAGAAATTGCGGGAAAGTTTAATGTGGCCCAGCTAGTCAGATAATTTGCACACCCCTGCTTTAAAATATTGAAAGGGAACATAACGTTTTTTCGAAACACATTATGCACGATTTTAAGTAATGCTTAACCAAATTATTAGGGCAAATCTACTCTAATCTAATCTATTCTGCTTGCTGCATAGGTAATGCTGCATAAAGCTAATTTGCTTGACACTTGACACAATAGGACTAGCATGATTCTGAAGTCGATTAGCCACGATTCTTGTTAATTAGGCGTTACGTATTTTCACACAATAGCGAACAACAAGAGTTGCATACAGATTCAGTCTGCATGACCTTCATATAGAGTCAATAATACACCTGGATAAGACTTCTTTGCTGCTTCATTATTTTATCTTGAAAGATTATTCAATTCAATTCAATTTCAATTTATTTGTCTCTTTACAATAACACATGATTAATAAAAGAATCTCTAATAAGTTTTGAAGAATGGTTAAAATGAATAGATAGATCTAGAAGTAGAGAAAGGATAGCGAAAAGACTATAAAGTCACCTAGTCTGCTATCCTTTACCGAATATAGATAAAAAGATTTTTAGGCACTGGTGGGCATTGATGTTATCAGTTTAATTTAGGAAACATTAGTAATTTTTAAAATTATGACATTTGCTATATAATCCAGAGAAAAGAATATACATGTAGTTTAATTAGCGGGCAACAAAATAAGGTCAATCTTGATTAAACTAAAAATTGCATTTAGATTTTATGTGAAATACAGGTCAAAATTGTTATGAAATGATAAAAACACTTTGGGTTAATAATGCTATTAATCAACAACAGGAGTTAAATACATTTTGATTTGAGTTCAACTTCATTATTTCTAAGCTTATTGATTAAGAACAAATCTACTGACTCCTAGCATGACAACTAGCTAGATCCCGCTACAGCCATACAAAAGTAACCCTTGCCACTGAGCTCTGCGTCCCCGGGCTTGCAGAGTGTCGACCTGCGTAAGAAAAGACCCACCTGGCACTGCTTTCGCTAGCGGACCGAGACTTCCGTTTCGATTCCTTCTTGCCTTCTTTTTCTTTGTTCGTGTCGACTGTCGGAGAATCTTTGGCCATCGTGTAAAGGATCTGAAAAATCAATGTACTATAGCGGGGCCATTCCTACCCCCGAAGAAAGGTACAATGTACCAACAATGTACTATAGCATTCGTTTCATCTACAGCAACGGTAAGGAATACTACATTGGCGTAGCTAGAACGGGTGGCGCCACGGACTACACCCACCTCTGAAGAAAAATACATTGTAGCAGCATCCTTGTGTAGGAAGATTTGGATTCGTAAATTTTAGTGGTGTTGCTTTACCAGTTTTACCGACCTTCGTTAAAAATCCACAGGTTGGGATACTGATTATGCATGACCTTTTCCTTTACAATCATTTGAGCATGTAATTAAATTGCATTTTATAATATTTTCATAAGTTCATTGAGTCATTAATTAACGTTGATCTGTAGCATGATATCATAAACAGTTATATTTTCACATTTTTATTTCAACTCGAAATGAAATATTAATATTTAAGTCAATATTATAGTAACAATTTTGTTAGTTTCTGGTATTTTTCTTTGTATTGTTATTGGGATAAAAAATAAATGATTTGATTTGAAAAAATTAAGTGTAAACCAGTGGCTAATAGTAATATAATTATATACCTTAATAACAACAAAAATTAAAAATATCACCAGTATTAAATTAATTCAGTGAAGTAATACGTCAAACTAAAAACATAGTTTTGAAAGAACAAAAAGCGATTTTGAATCTTCGTATCAACTTTGTCAAAATGATGAGGTAGCTGCAAAAGTTAGTTAACCTTGAAGCGCTAAAATTCTTCTGTTAAATGTCTGCCTGATTTAAATTCAACAAAATCTCAGTAAAAATAACTTTACATAGAATTTCTAACAATTTCGTACACCGCTTTTCGTAATTTTACTTTCAGCAATAAACAAAATCTTTTATACGAGATTCATGAATAACTCAACTTTGCAAAGATTCCCTGTTTTATGTTGCAGGTGCAGCATGTTAGAATTGGTACATGAAGGAGATAAAAAGATAGAGGCGTAATCAAGCATTTTTCGTCTAGTGAATTAGATTTTTACTGCGGCCGAGTCTGGCAGCCGTTACATGGCGGCCTCTCTACCGTTTTAGTGGGCAGTTTCGTGCAAGCATATCTCTCTTCTACTTCTCACTGACTTTGCGAGTTGAAACACTACGTGGGACGGTCGCGCTTGTTCGACTTCTCTGTGTACCTCTTCTTAAGCGGCGCGCTGGCGTGTGTAAGGGTGTGTCGTCTTAATGAATTTAACATTATCTTGCAGAAATACATATGATAAATGGAGTCAAGAAGTTACATTTATTGCTGGCTTTTCTACAGTAATGCTAGCTAGATGAGGCGCTAATTGTGAATAATAGATTGTTTCAAATCAACAACTATCTCAACCCTTCCATTTGAATCAGCTTACTATTCTGTCACTGAAATTATCAGAAACTTGTGATAGTGATTGTTAATCGTGATAGTTCTTTTAGTTGCACGTGATTCGTAATGACTGGCAACTCCGGAGGAGCCGGCGATCAGGTGATCTTGGCTACGGGCGGATACGATCATACCATCAGATTCTGGCAGGCTCACAGTGGAATATGTCACAGAACTGTCCAGCACCCCGATTCTGTATCCTTTTTAATATATTTAATATATATTCTGATCGATGATAACGAACGTGTGTATTTTGATGCATGTAATTAGAGCAAGTTCACAGAGTTTTAGCAACTGATAAATAAATTGTCTATTTAAAAATTTAAAGGAAAACTGGATGATTGTGTAAACATGAGTTCAGAATAAAGAATTCTCTCAAATATTGAAACTACAATAGCTTTTTTTAAATCAAAGCTTAGATTAAATAATAATTACCTCGAATACTCAAATTTTGTTAAACTTTCAAAGCTACGCGCAACTCAGTGAATCTACTAAGATTGGCAACAGCGCCTTTTTGTCACATTCGCGTGGCCGACAAATAGAAGGCATAATCATGATAAGCATGATCATGAACTGCCGTGTTAGTTTCTGACGTCATATGATGTAGAGCCCATGTTTCGTGACATCACGCGTATAAACAGTACTGTAACACTTATACAAATGTGCTTGATGTGCAAGGGAAGATACCTGCCATTGCACAAACTGTGGTTAGTTTCTGATGTAAGCAACAGCTGTGTTCGGTCGCCATTAATTAACTTTCTAAGCTAATTATTCAAATATAATGAACAATTGTTAACTTTTATAGGCAAGAAAATGTATATATTGGTCAGTAAATTAAAATGAGATTGAATCTAAGCAATCGTCCACTCTTCCTTTAATTGTGCTCTAAATTTTTAACTCAGATTGACTGACTGGTTGACATACTTATCGGCGGGTTAACTGACCGTGTCTGGCCTCTTTTTGATTACAGGAATGAGTGCATCTTCTCCTGTAACATTATCATTTATCATCGTTTATGGTGTGGCTGGATGGATTGCTTTATTAAAATCCTTTGCATTGCTGTCCCTCTTACAGTTTAAAATTTCACAAAATCAATGTTACGGATGTTATTGACTTTATAAAGTGGAATGTCTGAAGAGTAACGGCAGCTTACTTGCATAACGACTCACTTATTCACTGCCTGGTCGCTTAAACTGCGCGTGACTGCTTAGTTAAAACGTCTGCTACATCGCTACTTCTTATGCTTGAAAAACAGTCTAGCTGTATAGACACCAATACGAAAGCATCCCGCAATGGGACGTTATGCATTAAGAGTTAAAAGTATCTGGCATTTTACTTACTCTAACACCGACTCCTCTAACAGTACGTGTACTTACTTACTTGCTGCCCCACCAGGTGGAGGCAGGCCATTTTTCGTCTAAGACGAGCCCGCCCAAGCGTGAGAGGACGGCGACTTTAAATTGATTTTATTAATTTCACGAGGCGCTTATCAGAATTTGCTGAAACTTTCTAACATTTTTCTCAAATATCAAAATAAGCTCAACTTCTCGAGAGTGTTGACTTTTCCTTTAATGCAGTTTTTTTATTTAGCTAAACATCATAATTTTAAACATTTTTTCTTAGTTGATAATTTAGCAAGTGAATGCCTTGGAAATTACTCCGGACAGACAGATGATTGCCGCTGCCGGTGAGTAAACAATAAATATTTGCCACATGCAAGCCGTCTGGCACTGCATGGCGTGAACCGTTTTTACATTCAGTAGAAGTGGAATAACTGTCGAGTTTCGTAGCGGAGCCGGGACATCCGCAAAGGAACTGTCTGAATTTAAAAGGCCGAGTCTGTTCCCGTAAAATGTCACACTTTCGGGCACAAAGCTGATTTTGTGATTTTTTTTTTGCGTGAACATTAGGTAAGCCGCAGAAGTTTGACCACCGTGCTCGAAAATTTCTGTACACCATAAATTAATTTTATTAATTAGATTATTAAAATGTTATTATTATTATTATTGTTGTTGTTATTATTATTATTATTATTATTATCATCATCATCATCATCATCATCATTGTTGTTGTTATTGTTGCTATTATTATTATTTTTATTATCATTGTTGTTGTTATTACTATTATTATTATTATTGTTGTTATTATTATTGTTATTATTATTATTATCATTATTATTATTGTTGTTGTTGTTATTATTATTACTACTACTACTACTACTACTATTATTATCATCATCATTATTGTTGTTGTTGCCATTATTATTATTATTATTATTATTATCATTATTATTATTAAAATTATTATTATTATCTATTAAAATTATGTTAATTTTATGCTTCATAGACAGTTTTTACAAGTTTTTTGTTACATTTTTTCTAAGTTTAAGTAAAAACGGTAAAACGAACCCAAACGTGCTAAATTACTTGTCTTTTCCTTTAATTAAAGCCATCTTCTGCTGTTTCAAGGTCATCACCACGTCCGCATGTACGACGTGGTTTCCGGAAACACGAATCCGGTAGTTAACTACGAGGGCATTTCGAAGAACGTAACCGCCGTCGGATTTCACGGCGATGGAAAGTGGATGTTCACCGGCGGTGAGGACTGTTGTGCGCGGATCTGGGACCTCAGGTTTAGTTTAGTTTAGTTTTGTTTATTTCCTAATTGTCATAATGTTTATTTATTTTATTTTTTATTACAAAAACACCAAACGACAATAAAATGTAGCAAAATACATTATGATAACATGGTATACATAGTTATATTAATTTCATAATAAAATCGACATGGCATGTCTATATAAATTGTCGATTGCATTATAGTCAGAAGCATTACTTGTGTGACTGCAATGCAATTGATGGTGCTGATGTTAGAGTGCAAAAAAGGGAAGGTAAAAATGATGGAATGATAGTGGAGAGTGCAGGAGATGGGAATTAGTAGGATTAGGTTAGTTGTAACAATGCAACATTGTTACATATTGTTATATATGTTACAATGTTATGTTACAGTAGTCATCCATTTTTTTACCACCAGACTTGGCACTGCCTAACTGCTAATGCTAAATATACATGCCGTAGACACTCTGCTATTCACTTCTCCCTAATTATTAATTTTGAATGTGCTTTGTGTACGTTGTTATGATGTGTAACTTTGCATTTTGATCAATATTTTTTTACCTGTTTGCAGGTCTAGGAATTCGCAATGTCAGAGAATTTTCCAGGTGAATGCACCTGTTACCTGTGTGATTATACATCCCAACCAGGTGCGTGTTTGCGCGAGTCTTTTAGTTAAAGTTGCCCTAGCTTTTGTTAGCTCAATGGAAATTTTAGTAGATGGCGACACCGACAGGCAAATCGGTTGATCGTTGGCACCTTTCCTTTGCGCTTTGAACGTTAAGGGAGGTAGAAACTCGCTTAGAATTCCAGAGATTGATTCAGAGAGCTGTGTCCATATTTGTAAATTGACACTTTTTCTAACAACAACTGTATCAACAAACTAGGGTTGTTATGTTTGATAAACTAAATGAAATACTTCTGCCCGAAAACCTTAATATAGCTGCCTTAGGAAATAATGATCTGTTGAAGTTGTTATTATTCGGAAAGGATGAATTTAACTTTCTTGCTAACTGTAAAATATTCCAATGCATACATGACTTTATATTACGTACTAAACGCTTCCAGTAGTTTCTATCTGATATGAAATGCATCAGTCTTAAATATTCGTACATTAATATTTTCTAACCGTCATTTTCTACTAATGTCTAATGTAATCTTGTAGTAAAACTTGTCAGCTTGTGTAGTTATAGTGTATTCTTACTGTAAATGTTACTAATGTCTAATGTAATCTTGTAGTAAAACTTGTCAGCTTGTGTAGTTATAGTCTATTCTTACTGTAAATGTTCTTGTAAATAGTGTGTAAAGTCTGTTGTGGTGAGGATCCTAAATCATGTTGTTCAGATCCAATCCTAAATAAAAACTAAAGAATGACTTCTCACGGCAGGGTGAACTGATCGTGGGTGACCAGAGCGGAACAATACATTTTTGGGACGTGCGCACGAACCACAACGAACCTCTCGTGTCGGAAGCAGATGCGTCTGTTCAATCCGTGGCCATTGATTTGGAGGCTTCCTACCTGGCAGCCGTTAATAACAAGGTGAGTTGTAACTAGAGAAGCCATCCGGCAGGGCCCGTTTTAAGCCAATCAGACAGATTTGTTCAAATTGGAGCTTTCATGCGGTCAAGCGGAGGCTCTATGATGAATTAATGAATGTCCAGTGTGCACGTACAGTCCACCTTGGGTATAACATGCTCGCTTATAAGGGACATTCGCTTATTAGGGACCACCAATACCGGTCCCAATTTTTCGTACGTTTTTCCTATGTAAAAATCTTCATTTATAAGGTACTCGGATATAAGGGACTTTTGTTTTCAACGTAAATTGTCTACTTTTTAGTTCCCTTTTTAATTTTTTAACTGATTTATTCGTAGAAAACTGGATGCATGGTGATTTGATAAGTTTCAAAGTAAATTGTCCACTTTTTAGTTCCCTTTTTAATTTTTTAACCGATTTATTCGTAAAAGAACTGGATGCATGGTGATTTGACGAGTTTCAAAGTAAATTGTCCACTTTTTAGTTCCCTTTTTAATTTTTTAACTGATTTATTCGTAGAAGAACTGGATGCATGGTGATTTGACGAGTTTCAAAGTAAATTGTCCACTTTTTAGTTCCCTTTTTAATTTTTTAACTAATTTATTCATATATTCAGCAACGTAAGGAAGATATGTTAAAAACTTTATTTTGCAGGGTAATTGTTATGTATGGACGCTGAGCGGTTCAAACGGCTGTACGCAAGCTCGCTTCAAGACGAAGATCGAAGCACACAAGCGTTACGCGCTAAAGTGCAAGTTTAGTCCAGACTGCACGTAAGAGTTTGTTTTGCCTACACTCATGTCTCTGTTTGTCGGACAAAGGTGAGGAGACGTCGGTCCGGACAAAGGCGGGGAGACGTCGGTCCGGACAAAGGCGGGGAGACGTCGGTCCGGACAAATGTGGGAAGACGTCGGTCCGGACAAATGTGGGAAGACGTCGGTCCGGACAAAGGTGAGGAGACGTCGGTCCGGACAAAGGTGAGGAGACGTGTGGGGAGAAGTCGGTCCGGACAAAGGTGGGGAGACGTCGGTCCGGACAATGGTGGGGAGACGTCGGTCCGGACAATGGTGGGGAGACGTCGGTCCGGACAATGGTGGGGAGACGTCGGTCCGGACAAAGGTGGGGAGACGTCGGTCCCGACAAAGGTGGGGAGACGTCGGTCCGGACAATGGTGGGGAGACGTCGGTCCGGACAATGGTGGGGAGACGTCGGTCCGACTTTGCCGATTGTCTGCATTTAACGATACTAAGCTAATTCGGTAGGTGCCGTGTATTAGACTCACGGTGATGCAAAATCAATCACCTAATTGTTTCAAGAAACTTATAGTATGGGCCGCTCCTGACATATTAGACTCACGGTAATGTAGAATCAATCATCTAATTGTCTCAAAAACGCCCAAGTACTGGCCGCTTCTGTGCAAAAGTATATAAAACTGTCGGTAATTGTCTCAAATAACTCCACATAATTGGTGCTAAACCACTTACATGCTGATTAAAGCAATGAACATGCTGACATACAAGCCACATGTGTTGTTGCATGCTGCTGGGATGTAAACAAAGTGACGGCCCGCCCACTAGCAGTCAGCTCGCAAAACCCGGACTGTGTCCGTAACATGCGGGGCTTTATACGGACCAGATTTCGTTCGAATTTTCCGATATCCGTATAAAAGCGAGACCGGCAAACCGAGATACGAGTGTAACTATATTTTGTACAACCTTGTGAGAACGTTGCTTCCTATTAGCGAGAATGTAAGAGTAAGTTTTTTATCGCTCCGAGTAGTCAAAGCTCAAAGAACATCGGTAAAACGATAGTTGCCGTTACCTGCACTCGGCTTTTCTAAACGTTTCAGGCTGTTGGCTACGACGTCTGCCGATCAAACCGCGAAGATATGGAAGACTGCAGACTTTAGCTTAATGACGGAACTGAAGTGCTCAAGTCAGCGCTGGGTTTGGGACTGCGCTTTCAGCGGTGATTCGCAGTACATTTTCACAGGTAAGAACGGGGGGGGGGGGGGGGGATTAACCAATAGCAGGGATGAGAATGACAAATTGCAAAAAACCCTGAAACAGGTCAGAGGTTTGGGAGCCGCGTAGACCCCCGTGGGGGTTCAAGGGGGGCGAAACCTCCTTGGAGCCAGCAACAAATTGCAATTTTGTGGCCTCTAAGTGGACTTAAAATATCAATTACCTTGTTTCATACATAATTTAAATTACACAACTATCAAGGATACATGATACCTAATTGTCTCAAAAACGCCCAAGTACTGTGGCTGCTCTTATGCAAAAGTATATAAAAACTGTCTGTAATTGACTCAATTAACTCCGCACAATTGATTCTACATTTTTATACATAGAGATATACACGTGGTTACACTGATGTACGTGATGTAAACAAAGTGACGGCCTGCCAACTAGCGGTCAGCTTGTGAAATAATGTACTGGGTCCATAAAATTTTCTCAACGAATTTACGTGATTTACAAAAATGGCACTACTGGTCTTCCAAAAACTTGGAATTCCGTGTATCCGCGGAAAATTCTCATCCCTGCAATAGGGTAACCAGGCTATAGCCTGGAACTCCAAAGTTTGAGGGTATCACATTTTAGAAGAAGTTCGTTTTCTCCTCGGAAAATGTGTTTACTTTTATGCTTTATGACAGGGGTGTGCAAATTGCGGCCCGCGGGCCACTTGTGGCCGGCGGAGAGAATTTGTGCGGCCCGCGAAGAGATTTGTCAACCTAATGAAAGTGCGGCCTGGGCGATTAATTGAGTGTATCCAGCTGTACTCCGTGCCACGATCCCAAAGATAGTGCGGGTAGTTTTTTCTACTAGATCGGATGCCATTAACCCTTACAAGACGGTTGTAGCTTAATAACACTGTACTACTCAGACTGTACGATACACATTACTAATATGCATTGTAATGAAATTACCACTATCTGTCCTGAAAGTAGAAATATATGGTTTGTAATATAAATTTTAATAACTTCTAAAATAGTTTCTTGAGTGTAGTAGTAATGATGTGCGCAGGTCGGACGCAAAAAAATCGTTATTAGGCCTTTCTGTACTTGGTCCTTCATCAAACTGCCTGTGGCCCACAGGAATTGTGAGAAAGTTTAATGTGGCCCGGCTAGTCAGATAATTTGCACACCCCTGTGTTATGGCGATGTTTGTATGCAAGCACACATTTGGTTTCGTTTTAATGCCGTTCATTATTAACAAAAAATCACTCGCGGACTTTTGCGAGCATCTTCTCAAAACTTTTGGAGAGTGTGTGCAAAAAACGTATCAATTTGATATTTCAGCCTCTTCCGATAACACGGCACGGCTGTGGAGCGTGGAAGGTCAAGACGTGAAGAGGGAGTACAATGGACACCAAAAAGCGATCGTTGCGCTGGCTTTCAGCGACGGAATGCTGCAGTAGCCGTTTCCGTTGCAAATTCTTGTTGCTACTACAGCTTATTTGCACTCGTGTGGAGGGCGAGTCTATATTAGACTCGTGTGCGACGTGTTACACATTCGGCTATATTCTTTTTCGTATTGTTGTTATCTTTGTTAATGACATTGATTTAGTGATATGCTAGATTTTGTAAATAAAGTATATAATCAATACATATGCATATATATACAAAATTTAAACATGATTTCTTGTTTTGCAAGCTTGGAAAACTTCAAAAAGCGCCGTCTTAGCTTTGCTTAAGAAAAAAGTGCATTGATCCGTGTAATGTTGTTCATCCCAAGATTGGAATCATCACGTTTGGCTATAAATGTTCATAGATGTAAAATCAATTTCAAGTTTTAACTGCAACTATTGTCAAGAGAGAGAGAGAGGGAGAGAGAGGGGGGGGGAGAAAGAGAGAGAGAGAGAGGGGAGAAAGAGAGAGAGAGATGGAGAGAGAGAGAGAGGGAGAGAGAGATAGAGAAAGAGAGGCAGAGAGAGAGAGAGAGGGGAGGGAGACGGAGAGAGAGGGAGAGAGAAAGAGAGGCAGAGAGAGAGAGAGAGAGAGGGGAGAAAGAGAGAGAGAGTCCGCGCGTATGTGGTATGTGTGCGATCTGCTGTAGTCTTGGAGATTGTTGTCAATGTAACGATGGAGTTTCCTTTCAGGAATCTGAGGACAGCTGTTACTCAACCGACACAGACAGAAATCACAGCAGATAGTGGTTTCTTAACGAATGTAAGTAAGCCTTTTCAGAGTTCCAGCGATTGATGATGATCGTGAAAAGGTCAAAGGTTAAGTGTACCAGACAACGCATTTGTGTACACTTGACAACGCCTCACAGCCCATGCTATTGTAATAATAACAATTTTAACAGCTAGCTAGAACCTTACCTAGTTCATTTTTTGCTTGTTCTCAAGCAAGATCCTGCTAGTAAATCACTCTACGCACAGACTAACGCATAATTAAGTAAAGTCCACGCAAAACAACTGAAGTTACTGAACTAATGTGTCTGACGGCTTTGCTTTACCCACATGTCACGTGACGGTTGTAGTTACGACGCGATACTGACCTACAGCAACTGCGAGTGCGCGCAACGAAACCGCAAAAAAGCTCATCGCTCTAGATAAACAATAAACAAATCAGGAAAAATTTCTTTTTCTAACTTCTATTACGAAAGAATTAGATTTCATAAACACGTTTCGTTTTACAAATACAGTCGATAAGCTATACAGCTGAGCATAGAACATACGAGACAAATACAGTCGACAAGCTATACAGCTGAGCATAGAACAAGAGATAACGATGGTCGGTAATTTTCGTAAAAAATATCCTTACAGTTTGGTACCTAATTGGCTATTACATACAAGTGGGAGAATATGCAAACGTTTTTCAATAATAAATTAACATTAGTATCATAATGGGCATAAATATATTGCAATACAACCCAAAGATCCGGTATTGGCGCTTCAGACCACCCAAAGATCCGCTATTGGGGCTTCAGACAACCCAAAGATCCGGTATTGGGGCTTCAGACAATGTCATTATCAGGTTTACAATGTACGAAGGACGGGGTTTGCTAACTTATCAGTAATTGGTACTACTTATTAATGTACATTAACAAATGAGGGTTTGTTAACTTATCAGTAATGCATACTACTTATTAATGTGCATTAACAAATGAGGGTTTGTTAACTTATCAGTAATGCATACTACTTATTAATGTACATTAACAAATGAGGGTTTGTTAACTCATCAGTAATTGGTACTACTTATTAATGCACATTAACAAATGAGGGTTTGTTAACTTATCACTAATTGGTACTACTTATTAATGTACATTAACAAATGAGGGTTTGCTAACTTATCAGTAATTGGTACTACCTATTAATGTACATTAACAAATGAGGGTTTGCTAACTTATCAGTAATTGGTACTACCTATTAATGTACATTAACAAATGAGGGTTTGCTAACTTATCAGTAATGCATACTACTTATTAATGTACATTAACAAATGAGGGTTTGCTAACTTATCAGTAATTGGTACTACCTATTAATGTACATTAACAAATGAGGGTTTGCTAACTTATCAGTAATTGGTACTACCTATTAATGTACATTAACAAATGAGGGTTTGCTAACTTATCAGTAATTGGTACTACCTATTAATGTACATTAACAAATGAGGGTTTGCTAACTTATCAGTAATTGGTACTACCTATTAATGCACATTAACAAATGAGAAATGGAGTTCGTCTTTAAGCTGTCGTAGTAACAGAATGTTTAAGGAAAAATTTTTCACCAATAGATGTCACTAGGGGGAAAGTAATAAGGTCACTACGTTCTTTCGGTTACTATAGCAACAGCCCTACGTTCTTTCGGTTACTATGGCAACAGTAACCTTTTATAAATTTGCGACGAGAACATAGTTAAATGCCATAAACTTTTCATACCGGTACAGGATTAAGAGCGGAAATCTTTCTACATTTCCTGTGCACGGATGCACCACCAGGGCCATCTAGTGAGCGTTTTTGCCAGAACGCGAGGGATGCGCCAAACGTCGACGATAAACGAGAAAGGGGAAAAATCAAATTCAACACAATCCATTTACAGAGCAAACGATAAAAGCATAAATTAGGGAAATTCACCAAACGAGGGCGAGCGTCGGGTTGAACTAGATCGCACCCCTCGTGGTCCATGAGCTCGTAGAGAAACTTTACAATTCGGTCCGCCTGTACACGCGCGCGCGACACGTTTCGTTTTCGCACAATGCCAACATATTTACAAAGCTTTTTTACAACGTACTTCTCAGCAGAAATGACGACGATGATGATGATGACGGCGATTCGGGGATACTAGCGAGTACAGTATACGGACGACAGATGTTATTTAAAAATATACCAAAATTTACAAACTTTATGCTGAACTATATATACTATATAAGTTAACTGCTTCGCCGCGAAGTAGAAATCCAGTTTCTCCACGTCTGCTTCGCCGCGAAGTAGAAATCCAGTTTCTCCACGTCTGCTTCGCCGCGAAGTAGAAATCCAGTTTCTCCACGTCGTGCATATAAAAATCATTTGCCACCTTCCGTATGTTTTTTTTACAACTTTTACATGGATTCAGTCACCGTTCCACGCGGATTCTCCGCCACTAACTGGACTGCTTTTCCAGTCTCTCGCGGAATGCCTTTATCTTCTGCACGAAGAACGACTCCAGCACCTCGGAGCACTGGTAGAACGACGAGTCGCTCGAGTTATAGTAGCGGCAGTTGTCGAAGATCTTCGTGACGTCGGCGATGAAGTCGCTGAGCTTCGTGTAGCGTCGGTTTCGCAGACGCTTCTCCATCGTCGTCAAATCTAAAAAACAAACGAACGCACAACGTTACACCGCTAGCTAGCAATGTAGGGAATTTTGCTAAGTATCTCGTTGGTCACGTGACCACGATCACTCACCTGTGCAGACCTGTTTCTACCTGAGCAAGTGAGTTAGCTGGTAGACGTTAACAGGCTTCTTTAAAAGTAGTTTTTAACAGTATGATAGTGAAATAATTTGTCAGATCTATTGGTAAATACTAGATTTGCTTTATGGAGACATACGATGTAAGTAAATATATCATTTTATATTATTTTGAATGAACTGATCACTTTGAACATCTTAGTTTAAATAATGACAATCTTATAATTCGATAGAAAGTGTTACATAGTATAAATTAGTAAAATTACCAAATTAGGTTTACTTAATGTTTGTGTTTAGTAAAGTCTAGAACTACAGAATTGAATGCAAATTTGTAAAATAGCCTTTTCTATTTATTTTTTTCAATAGAAATGACGTATAAACGCTACAATATTTTGTTGGAATATGGCGGACATTAATTGAAGTACAAGGAATGTTAACGATAACGATACTTATCGATAGGGGTGAGCATCGAACGTCTGCATTTGATTCGAACGAGTTTTTCTAGTTCAAATTCGATTCGAACATAAAATTATAGATTCGAATAATTCAGCACTTCAGCCACGTACGTTCTTTATCATTAACATGTTTCAAACAGCAAGCAATTAACACGATTTAGCTGCAATTTCTGTGCAAAATTTTTAACAAACTAATAGTGGTTTTACTGCAGAACAAAATCAAGCAATATGCACAATCTTTGTAAGACCACTTTTTACTATTGGTTCGAAAAGTTATTCCAAAATCTTTCAATCTCAATTTGGATTCGACTCGGATTCGAAATACTGAAATTCGGTTCGATTCGAATTCGAAAATCACAAATTTCATTCGAACCTAAAATCATAAATTCGAATAATTGAGCACTTCACTTGCACACGTTCTTTATCATTAACATGTTTGAAACATCGTGCAATTAGCACAATTTAGCTACAGTTTCTGTGCAAAATTTTTAAACTAATAGTGGTTTCTGCAGAACAAAATCAAGCAATATGCACAATCTTTGTAAGACCACTTTGTAAGCAGCCATTTTGCTTTGGGTTTTTTATGTTGACAAGCCCAGATTTTCGTCAGGAAGAACCATCTAGTGGACATAACTTCAATGTGTTCTGGCAAAGTCCGTAGCAACCAACATTCGTACGGTTGCTAAGTGTCTCGCAGAAACGCGACAAAAAACAAGACCTAACTTTAATAGCGTTTTTCTCAAGGTCATGTTTAGCAATCCGTTTTTATGACCTACAAGTGAAATCCCGTCGAGTTTGTTTCGCTTTGATCCCGCGGGAAACTTACCCATGGGTTCTCTGACGATCTGATAATAATCCGGAGCTTCCGCGGGATTAACCGGCTCCATGAACGGCCATGCCATCGCGTGAGTCTAAACAAAGACAAAGCAAAAAGTATCTAAACAAAGAGAAAGAAAAAGTGTCTAAATTGTGTATTTAGAAGTACCAGTTATAACGGCTCTCTCTCTCCCAAGATTTCTATGGCAACTACTAGGGCTTTTATCACGCTTACATGGCCAGCATTGTGATACAACGTGAGGTATTTAGCCGAGTGGTAAAGATTTCTATGGCAACTGCTAGGGCTTTTATCACGCTTACATGGCCAGCATTGTGATATAACGTGAGGTATTTAGCCGAGTGGTAAAGATTTCTATGGCAACTACTAAGGCTTTTATCACGCTTACATGGCCAGCATTGTGATATAACGTGAGGTATTTAGCCGAGTGGTAAAGATTTCTATGGCAACTACTAAGGCTTTTATCACGCTTACATGGCCAGCATTGTGATATAACGTGAGGTATTTAGCCGAGTGGTAAAGATTTCTATGGCAACTGCTAGGGCTTTTATCACGCTTACATGGCCAGTATTGTGATATAATGTGAGGTATTTAGCCGAGTGGTAAAGATTTCTATGGCAACTAATAAGGCTTTTACGACACTTACATAGCCAGCATTGTGATGTAACGTGAGGTATTTAGCCGAGTGGTAAAGATTTCTATGGCAACTACTAGGGCTTTTACGACGCTTACATGGCCAGTATTGTGATATAACGTGAGTTGTCCATAGTTAAGCGATGCCGAATCTGTGGATTAAATGGATTAGTGTTTACCGGGAAAACTAGCTGTTTACCCAGTGAAGGAGGAGGTACGACACATTGGAATATGGCCAAGAATCTGCCAGTTCGTCATCGTATCATTGAGGCAAATCTTTGAAAACGACCCAGTTTCCAGTTGTGCCACAATATGCCAAACTGCCGAATGTAGGACTCTGGTTTGCAAAGCGACAAACCATAGATAACAATATATTTATGAAAAAATAACCAGCTACCTGTAAGCTCTTGAGTAACTGCTTCAACTCATCGTAGTCATCGTCGCTGAGCACGTGCTGATTGGCCTGATTCACCTGGCTATCCTGCTGACATCTGGGACAAACGTAAAACTCGATGGCGTCCGCCTCTTTTGGCAAAATGCCGACGCATCGACCGTGGAACCAGTCCTGACAGCGATCGCAGCCGATGTAAAACCTGGAGGGCAAAAAAATCGACACGATAAGAAATCGCTCGGTTGCATTTCGACAAGTTACCACCACGACTTGTACATAGAGGAATGTTCAGCGGTTTTCCACAAGTGACGTTTTAACGAGGTTTGACCGTTCAAGTTCGAGGGTAAAACGTGTGAATAATGGGTAGCTGCTAAGAGTGTTCTGTAAACACAACAATTACCGTAGCATAACACATTCAATCTTGATCTGTTTAATGCTTGATTATTTTGATTATCGACAATCAAAACAATAAAAAAAAATCACTGAAGGCAGTTGATTAGTCTGAAACAACCAGAAATTTCTGAACATCGACTGCTGAGCTGCGTGTTCTCACATAAACAACTCCTGTTTATGTTGACCGATATGACACCCAACATAAACAACTCCTGTTTATGTTGACCGATATGATGCCCCACATAAACAACTCCTGTTTACGTTGACTGACATGATGCCCCACATAAACAATTCCCGGTTACGTTGACCGATGTGACGCCCCACATAAACAACTCCCGTTTACGTTGACCGATACGATGCCCCACATAAACAACAGCTGTTTACGTTGACAACTCCCGTTTACGTTGACCGATATGACGCCCCACATAAACAACTCCCGTTTACGTTGACCGATATGATGCCCCACATAAACAACTCCTGTTTACGTTGACCGATATGATGCCCCACATAAACAACTCCTGTTTACGTTGACCGATATGATACCCCACATAAACAACTCCCGTTTACGTTGACCAATACGACGCCCCACATAAACAACTCCCGTTTACATTGACCGATATGACGCCCCACATAAACAATTCCTGTTTACATTGACCGATATGACGCCCCACATAAACAATTCCTGCTTACGTTGACCGATATGACGCCCCGCATAAACAATTCCTGCTTACGTTGATCCGATATGACACCCCACATAAACAACTCCTGTTTACGTTGACCGATATGATGCCCCACATAAACAACTCCTGTTTACGTTGACCGATATGACGCCCCACATAAACAACTCCTGTTTACGTTGACCGATATGACGCCCCACATAAACAACTCCTGTTTACGTTGACCGATATGATGCCCCACATAAACAACTCCTGTTTACGTTGACCGATATGATGCCCCACATAAACAACTCCCGTTTACGTTGACCGATACGACACCCCACATAAACAACTCTTGTTTACGTTGACCGATATGACACCCCACATAAACAACTCCTGTTTACGTTGACCGATATGACGCCCCACATAAACAACTCCTGTTTACGTTGACCGATATGATGCCCCACATAAACAACTCCTGTTTACGTTGACCGATATGATGCCCCACATAAACAACTCCCGTTTACGTTGACCGATACGACACCCCACATAAACAACTCTTGTTTACATTGACCGATATGATGCCCCACATAAACAACTCCTGTTTACGTTAACCGATACGACACCCCACATAAACAACTCCCGTTTACATTGACCGATATGATGCCCCCCACATAAACAACTCCTGTTTACGTTGACCGATATGATGCCCCACATAAACAATTCCCGGTTACGTTGACCGATATGACACCCCACATAAACAACTCCCGTTTACGTTGACCGATACGATGCCCCACATAAACAACAGCTGTTTACGTTGACCGATATGACACCCCACATAAACAACTCCCGTTTACGTTGACCGATATGATGCCCCACATAAACAACTCCTGTTTACGTTGACCGATACGATGCCCCACATAAACAACTCCTGTTTACGTTGACCGATATGACGTCCCACATAAACAACTCCCGTTTACGTTGACCGATATGACGTCAAAGTTATGGGTTAATGAAAACGATTTCTTTTTTTCTGAAGTGCTGTAGTAGTTTAAAAATAATCTTATTCACGCAAAAAACACAACTGACATACTTTTCATTAGTTCTACCCCTTGCTGGAGAACGCAACCCAAAAAATGCACTCGATCGGGAGAGTATAGCTGAATGGTACCGTGTTCGCTTACCACACGCGAAGTCGCAGGTTCAACTCCCGAACGAGTCATACCAAAGGATTAAAAAATGGTACTGCTAGTTCTTCGACCAAGCACGCGGGTTTATCGAAGTAACACGCGGGTAATAATAATCAGAATCAAATTGAAAATAAGCATCGAGTTACTTAAGGCGTGGACGATGTCCCACACGAAATTACTATCATTATTTCAAACCACAATTCTAAACTAACTGCGACAGTGAAACGTACTGAGATTCGTCGTACGGCTGCCGGCACAGACAGTAAAGCTCCAGCGAACTTTCCCGCTCTTTTCGACACTCCTCGCACACGTACTCGTCCATCGTCTCCGCCATCTTTTCCGTGATGTGCACGCAGTTGCCGTGGAACCAGTTTGAGCATAAATCACAGCCAATGTAAAACCTACGAAACAGTCAAAAAGTGTCGCTTATTGTACCGGGGACGCGATTGTAGTATTATGTGATCCATTTAATTGTCAGTCTACTACACTAAAGTACTGAATTAGTCTATGCTGCCATCTACAGTCGTTGTTTTACTCTAATTGTACAAAGTTTGTCAGAGATTGATTTTTGTTTCTAAATATTGTTTCCTTTTGCTTTTATAGATAGTCATTAATCAGAGTAATTAGATTGTTAATTTCATGCTTTAATTCTGGTTCTAACTCTCTTATTCAAGTTTAAATAGAAAAAATTATAACAGCATTCTGTAATAATCTTTATTCTGCTATCAAAGAAGCCAAGTAGACTTTGATTTTGGTTTCACTAGTAGTCTGCCGAGTATAGGCGACCTTTCCATTTATGGTCTGTATGCATGAATGTAATGTACCTTCCAATAGGAGCTTGAATGTCTGGTCATGTGATTACAGCTTTATTCTCTCAGGCATGCAAGTTTCAGTTGATCAAGAGACAGCATTGAGAAAGGATGCAAATTTTCTACTGTTAAATATCACATTGCTAACTTTATGACTGTTTGTTCAATTTTATGATTGAGGTGAACATTGTATACGTGATTGCAAATTTCTACAAAAAGCATAGATACTTTGACCTATCAGTCTAATTTGTCAAATGATAAATGCATGAAAAATTAGCATTCAACGTGTAAAGTGTAAACATTAAATTTGCTATTTGTAAACAACAGAATTTCAGGTCTGGAGTGACAAAATACCAGAGTTTAATGATGATGATGGTGATGATGATAACGGTGATAAAGATGGATGATGATGATGATGATCACCATCATCATCCATGATCACCACTATCATCATCTTCATCATCATCTGTCAACTTCATCATCACCATCATCATCATCCATGATCACCACCATCATCATATGTCACCTTCATCATCATCATCTGTCATTTTCATCACCATCACCATCATCGTCATCTTCATCACCATCATCATCTTCATCATCCATCATCATCATCATCACCACCATTATCATCATCATCATCATCTGTCATCTTTATCACCAACGTCATCTTCATCATTATCATCATCATCATCATCATCATCATCATCATCATGCAAAAGCTCATAGGAACTACACACTAAACCCTGCGTAGAAAATCTGTGTCAAAATCACCTACTTGGTAGGGTCATACGGCTGCTTGCATACGCAGTAGAGCTTCTCGTTCTTCCGCGATGCGGTTCCCGTGGTAACGTGAATCATCTTCTGCTTTTTCGGCTTGGCGGGCACGGACGCGACCGAGTCGTTGTCCTCGCTCACGCTGTCCGCCTTCCGCTTGCGGCCACCAGAGCTGTGGACGGGTCAGAGAACAAGTTAGAGAAATTTGGCAAGAAAGTCGAACGTCACAAAAAGAAAAGCCAGAAACGAAACTAAGTCCGAGATACGTTACCTCCTGTTTTCCCCGGTCGGTCGTCTCTGTTTCACAGGATTGTCGGCTTGTTTTTGTGCGGTCTGTGCGGCGGGCGAATTATTCGGCTGTAGAGGGTGCTCCGTCCCCTGAAATTGCGAAAATGAAAAATGCATCACAGAGAATTGCAAACAACACAAAACCCTTTATTTATTTACTTACTTACTTACTCACGTACTTACTTACGTACTTACGTACTTACTTACAAATGTATTCATTTACTTACTTAGATAAAGCTAAAAAATTAGCCACGAAATTTTGCATCACTTACATGTTGTCTTATTGCACACAGAGGTTGCGTGTGCAGTAACGCTGTGCAAAACGTGTAAATTTAAACACCCGCGTTGGCGGTGAGTCACATGAAACAAGTTTAGATAACATCGCATAAAGTTTAAAAAATCATCGCAGCATTCGCAGCGCGTAGTTCATTAACAAAGCAAATGTGTAAATTACAGCATCTTGTCAATAAGATTAAAAATAGGCTTTTTTTGGTGAGTCAGTGGTGCACACTGGGAAGGTGAGCCAATGACATTTTACCAGTTGGCACAAACATTTTAAATTGCTAATAGTTTTCCTTTCTGCTTACATAAGTCTTTTAAGCAGGTAAGTGTAAAGGTAAGTACATAGTATTACATAAGTAATATATCTTATTACATAAGTATTACATAAGTAATATATCTTATTAGATAAGTAAAATATCTTATTACATAAGTATTACATAAGTAATATATCTTATTACATAAGTATTACATAAGTAATATATCTTATTACATAAGTATTACATAAGTAATATATCTTAGTACATAAGTATTACATAAGTAATATATCTTATTACATAAGTATTACATAAGTAATATATCTTATTACATACGTATTACATAAATAATATATCTTATTACATACGTATTACATAAATAATATATCTTATTACATAAGTATTACATAAGTAATATATCTTATTACATAAGTATTACATAAGTAATATATCTTATTATATAAGTATTACATAAGTAATATATCTTATTATATAAGTATTACATAAGTAATATAACTTGATGTGGAAAGTTTTACGGGAAATTTCCTTTTCTTCCCTTTATAAAGAATAAGTGTTTCTGTTGTTTTTTTCCTAGTAAAGATATCATTTCGTGACATTCAAAGTTACATGAAGGTCAATAACGCAAGGAGCTCTTACTTTAACGCTCTGGTATTCCTCCTTGTACAAGTCCTTCTCCAAGAGCGCCCTCTTCTTTTGTATGTCTCTCTTTAATAGTTCCTTGTGCTTACCGAGTGCCAGCATGGCCCTGGAAAGAGCATTTAATGATCCGTATTTTTAAATGCCGAACATACGGGGTAACAAAACAGTACATTTCTGGGGCAGCAGAACGATCTTTGATCCGATCAAAACCGGTCATACCGGCAACGAAATTGTTTAATTGCGATAAGTACAGCTAAGTTTCGTAGCCGAATTTTTGGGTAGTATTTTTACCGAGATTTTAGTATTATTTCTCCAGCTTATCTATTTTTTCTCCTACGTGTTAAAAATCGCAGAAAATTTTGGCTAAGAGAGCTCAAATAGAGTGCTGATATCGTTTGTTTAACTTTTTCTACCATTTTTAGCGTGCTTTTTGTGGCAATATGGCATATCTTCAGTGCAGATGACTGTGACGCTTTAAGGTCTCCAGACACAATCAACCGAAATATCAAAGCATAATTTGAACAAAACCAAGTTTAATCTTATAAGCTACAAAACACAAAAAAACAAAAAAAATTTGTGATTTTTTTGAAGAACCGTCACCTCTAACCATAAACATTGTTCTACTTTTTTTGGTTAATATTTTTTGCTTAGCTACTGCATCAAACTTGTATCAGAACAAATAAAAGCAAACGAGCAAAAAGAAACAAAGTCTTTTATTTATTTCAGAATTTTTTTCAGTTTGATACTAGCCAGTCTCGCAAAAATGATTACTGTTCGGTTTCGTTTCGGTTTCCTACGTTTCATAAATTTCGTACTGCCATCTAGTGACTGCACAGCAAATTTCCTAAGAAAACATTCACATTCTCATAAAAGAAATCTTTGCAGAAACGCTTTTATATAAGTGCCACATAACGAACAGGTGCAAGGTGTAACACAACAAGCAGTTACGCAGTCTGCTTGAATATAACCGCTGAATTTTATTAATGTGTCCACGCTATTAATAATTACTAATGACCAAGTAGAAACTAGGTTAATAGTGTTTCTAATACACCACAAGTAATTGTTTAATATGCCCATTACATAAACAACAAAAAATTTACAATATAGATGAGCGGGACAGCATTATCAGCCTTGGGCGTCGTACAAGCCTTGACACGCCCCTGTGTGTGAGTGAGCTGATACAGCATCAACTGACTCAGCTTCAGCCTCTACTCAATAATGAAGATAAGAAAAAATTTCTGGATTTCTAACCTGGGAATTGAACCCGCAACCTGCTGGCCATAGATTAATAAGAAAAACGTTTTTAAAAGAGCGTTTGTCTTACTTCATATGCCGGTCATTCTGCCTCTGCTTCTCGAGCGCCGCATAAGTTGGCTTCGTCGTCTTCTGTGTCTGCGTCTGGGTCTGAGACTTCAAGTGGGCGAGCAAACGCGCTTGTATCTCCGGAGGCTGGGGCTTCATCAGAGCTCGTCGTACCACTACATCACAAACGAGGAGTGCGTTAATTAACTCCTTCAGGACCGCGTCATTCAAAATAGGTCTTGCGTATGAGCACAGACATAACTAAATGATTACAAATTAGGTACTGTTCTATTCAGGAGAATCTTGGCTATTCAATCATGCTGTTTGTTTAAACATTTATAAGTGATTTAATTGGATAAAATTAAGAAAAACGCTGTTTCAGGCACACTAACTTAGCCTATCGAGTAGCTTAGTCTGGTGTACACTGCGTGATCGTACACACTAATTTATTAATCGCCTGCTTACTACAGCCCAAGCTGTGCAGTGTTCTGCTGCTATTCCAGGAAAACCCAACCAATCAGGCCAGGGAGAAATTAAGGTCGTTTCACCTTTTAACAAGAATTTCTCATTAAAAATAGAGTAGACTTGAGGCCAAAGTTTATGAGACTGTTGTGTCTGGATAGTTGAAATTTTCTACATTAGCTGATACTGTACATTGTTACAGTGCAAACGTTACAGCAGTTACTAAAGCTATATTAATTTTTTCGTCAAAAATCGATTTTCCATTTGCTTAAGGCAAGCAGACGTATTTTATACATAATTTTGCATGAAAATCCATTGTGCGAGGAGTAGAAACCTAGACAAATTGTCATGCATAATGTAATCGCTGCTTAGTGAGAGCAGTTATTTCATGAAGCCATGCCAAACACAGCAAACGCTTACGGTCCCGAAGGAGGTTAACAGTTTGGAAGGCCAGGCTGTCTGTAAGGAGTTCTTCTGCGACCACCAACGGGGTAGTAGTGAGTAAATATGCAAAAGTTGCAATCTTTTAGAAGAAAACATACACATTATACATGGCACGTTGAACAGTTATAGACAGAGAAATGAAACACGTATAATCAATAATTAGTCTTTGATTATAATTTCTAGCAATCCTTCCTTTTCACTGTTCATTAATATATCTGAGTTCAAAATTTTTTTCCATTCTCCATATCTGTAACATCTAAGCATATGTTCAGCAGTATCATCATCTTCCCCATACACTGGGCATAATAACTGATCCTTAAACTCATTCTTGTAGTTCCCTTTAGCTTTAATCATATTCAGTCTTATTTTCAATATATCTTTAACCTCTTCTGGCTTACATGAGTAATTTTGTCGTTTCCACTCGGTATGCCTTCAAAATCTTAATTTAAAATTCAAAAATATTTCGTAATTACACGGTATTACACCGCAATTAGTGCAATTACAAGTTTCATTGAAAGATCCGACCAATCTCTCAACTTATCTGTGCAGTCGTTCGGCTTACCGTTCTGCGCGTAATCGGTTCCCACCGGCACCACAGACGGCACGCCGGTCTTGGCCGTCTGCGAAGTGACCGACGTCGGCGATCGCACCAATGCGGCTCTCTGGGGATTCGCTACCACCCTCGGCTGAAATTTCAAGAAGTTCGTGTTTTCAAATAGAATGCAAATGGTCGTAGTTTGTACAATAACAGAGTTCGACGAATACAGTCAACGCAGGAATCGATAAGCGCTTATTTTATGTTCCGGTACGGGGTCGTCTTAACGCACGGGCACAATGGGCAGTTGCCGTGTGCGCCAATGCTAATCTACGTATGTTGTGACCTGCGGTCAATAAATAAACTATGGACAATATCACTCAGCTTCTGTACTACATTTAAACTCCAGAACATCCAAATATGTTTAATATGCAGCAATTGTCGTTTTATCTGTAATAATAAATTACAGCAATAAGTTTTTAGCGAAAAACATAAGTTTGATAAAGGTAAATTACTAAATTAGGTAACGTGATTATCGTCTATAATCATACAAAAAATAACAACAGCGAAATTGTTCTAATAGCATAAAGTAGTTCAATAAACATAATTAGACACTTACATGTGGTCTCCCTGAGTTTTAGCACTTATAACTTACAAAAAAAACAATGAGAAATCAACTACAACATTCACATCGTATCAATTGAATTGCATGTCAGGTAATGTCTACCTGGCCAACTACCTGGTCACATGACTGATGACAGTTAAAGGGGCAAGACCAAATTTACCAGGTAGGGAAACGTGTATGTGCATAACAGCTTCAGCCTCTACTGATAACTGATATAAAATGTATTATTTCTTATCTGCGTATACCACAGTAAAGTCAGAAATCGAATCGTTGTAGTAACTAAATACGCGTAAACTTTCACGAATCTGCACACGGCTAATCCGCTTAATAGGGAGATAATCCGAGAGATTATCGTAATCTTTAATTTTGAACATTCGGAGCACAAGAGAATAGGCAAGGGGTCACAGCGTGTGTTTTGCCAACATAGTTAAAGAGAGACAGTCTTCACACGCCTCCGTGTACAGCATTTAAATTGTTTTCCAAACATTTAAACGCCGATTTTGTTATAAATACCAATACAACAAAAATATGTTTAATTTACTGCTTTGCCCCGGGGGGCGGGGGGAGCTACGATGCTGTTAAGACGGCCCCGTTATCGTACTGCAACTCTTTTCAAGTAACTCGTTAGCATAAACAAACAGAATCGAACAAACGTGAAAGTAAGTAGGGTAAAAGCTTACGGATTGGAACTGGATTGGAGAGAACGACGGAGGCGGAGAGTTTGGCGAGCGGATGACGGCAGGTTGAAGAACTCGGTAGTACTGTTGGAGAGGTCAAAGGTTAGACAATCGAGAAAAACACAAAATAAAAGAATTAAAAATTCTAGAATTGATTAAAATGCAAATTATAAATTTTCAGTTTCAATACGGATCAGACAAAACTGTTATCCAGGTAACTACAGTAAACTCCGCGTAACTTAAATCCAACCGGAGTGAAAAACTTTGAATTATGCGATATTTTGAGAAACGTGATGTTGACCATTTTCCAGCAGAGAAACTCTAAACCCTTCCTCCAGACGGCTGAGCTAAATAGAAGGCAGAAAGTCAACCCTTCTGTACATAAACGACGAGATTTGATGACAATTACATAAAGAATAACAAATTATGTAGTGAAATGCGATTTTCTTATGTTACAAAAGGACACGTACACAACACTGTTAAACGATATGACAGTGGGGATACCAATGTCTTACGTACTGCAGTTCAGTTTGTACGAAGTTCAATTATTTACACTCTCTCCGTCAAGTATTCAGTTATCTTCCGGGAACGATCTTCCCCAGTAGAGTGTTACTGTACGTAGTAGCCGACTGAGACTTTCCCGGAAATATCACTCCCGCAGAAGATAGTCGGGGGCAAGACTTGTAAGACATGAGAGTTTTCCCGGAAGATGATACTGTTTTTGAGTTGTTCGAAATTTTTTTTCTAGAGTATAAATTGCATTTTTGAGTTAGGCGAAGTAAATTACACGCATTTTGATTAAACGGACCATAATTTCTCATTCGACTTAGGCGAAATTTCGAGTGATACATTTTGAGTTAAGCGATGGTTTTTTTTTTGTGGGAGAAAACGAAGGATTTCATCCGTTTCGCTGAAATTCTTTGAGTTAGGCGAAAATTTGAGTCACACGATTTTGAGTCACGCGGAGTTTACTGCGTCAGTGTAACTATAACACCTTCATTAAAACAATCTTACAACTCACGAAAATTTAAATAACAGTTTCCTGGTTCAAACTATCTTGCGCAAAACCTAAATTACTGAAATATACATAACAGGAGACACACGAAGAGTTCAAAGTTGTAGCAAACCTAAGTAAAAAACTGGGACGGATTAGAAAAACAAAAAAAATTCTTGATCTGAGAAACGGAAAATGTAATCCCAAAAATCGGAGTTTACATAAACCGTGAATAAACTGCAGTTAAAATAAACCATAAATAAACACGACCTGAATAGAGCTGGTTAAACTAGTCTCTTGATTCGTTGCACTTCAGCAATTTCACAGCTACAGTTTTGAAGAAAGTGGCAAATACAGACAAAAATAAAAGGAAAAGAAAAGAAAAGAAGACAAAAGAAAAGGAAAGGAAAGAAAAACACGTCTCACTAAAATATCAAAACTTACCGTCTGCTGACCGGCGGACGCGATGTGTACCACGGGCGACCCCGACAACGTGGCAACTACCGGAGTCTTCGCAGCGGTCACAACAGCGGGACTTTGAATTACCCGAATTGCTGGCGGCGACGTTGTATTTAACGTCGGCTGTGCAGGAGAGATTGCCTGTAGGAGTAAAAAATTTCATGTTAACAAAAACCCCCTCCTTACTTGAACACAACCTGGCAAAGAACACATGAACGAGTACTGCAGGAATGAGAATGACAAATTGCAAAAAACTCTGAAACAGGCCGGGAGTTTTGGGGCCGCTTAAGCCCCCATGGGGGTTCAAGGGGGTGAAGCCCCCTTGTAGGCAGTAACAAATAGCAATTTTGTGACCATAGAGAGCCTCTAAGTGGACTTACCTTGGCAAAGGAAAAATATCAATTACCTTGTTTCATGCATAATTTAAAATACCCAACTATCAAGGATACATGATACCTAATTGTCTCAAAAACGCCTAAGTACTGGCCGCTCCTATGCAAAAGTATATAAAAACTGTCTGCAATTGACTCAAATAACTCCGCACAATTGATTCTATATTTTTATACATAGAGATCTACACGTGGTTACACTGATGTACGTCATGTAAACAAAGTGACGGCCTGCCAACTAGCGGTCAGCTTGTGAAATAATGTACTGGATCCGTAAAAATTTTCTCAACGAATTTATGCGATTTACAAAAAATGGCACTACTGGTCTTCCAAAAACTCGGAATTCCGCGTATCCGCGGAAAATTCTCATCCCTGGTACTGTGACGAAATGGGAAAAAACTTTACTTCAGTAAAAATGTGTATTCAAAAATGTTTAAAAAGCAAAAATGTAACTAGATAAACAACTTGTTTACCTGCGACTGAGTAAAAATCGTTCTATACGTGACAGGTGTTGTGGTCTGAGTCGGTTTACTCCCCCCGGGAACCTGTAACTGAATGGCCTGTCCGCTGCTTGTTATGACCCGGCGTGCGCCCGGAGACACCACCTGCCCGGGGCTGACGGTCACGATCTGTCTCGGAGTCGAGGTGGAAACCAGACCGGCGGGGTTGACGGAAATGATCCGCTTCTTCGCCGCGACGGCCGGAGCGATCGCCCGCGGGGGATTGTTCACCTGTCCCCCGGGATTGATCATCACTATCCGAGGCTCGGACGACGACGGCGGCTTCGGCGTGGCGGACACGGCAATCTGACCCTGGTTGATGGTGATGATCTGCTTGGGCGAGGTGGTCGCCGTTTGAACGGGGCCGGTTTTGTTAACGTGACTAGAAACGGCGGCGGTAGACGGCGAGATTTTGGTCAGCGCTTGCGCCGGCGCCACGGCCGTGGTGGTAGCAGGCACCTGCGGAGGCGTCTGGGAGGGCGTTGTCGCTGCAGACGTCTGCTGACCCGGCATTGTCGTAATTAGCTGAAATCGTCCATCGGGCAGTTTGACGAGTTGAGCTTGCTGACCTGTAGATAAAAAACAAAACTATAGTGAAAGAAATTGGATAATATGAAAATTTCACTGGTGTATGCAATTATGCTATAACCACCAGAACCATCAATGAAGCCATGTTGTGATGCATTAAAGGAAAAGACAACACAAAACTAGAGTGAAGGAAATTCAATAACATGAAAATTTCACGGGTATACGCAATTATGCTATAACCCCTAGAATCATCAATGAAGCCATGTTGTGATGCATTAAAGGAAAAGACAACACAAAACTAGAGTGAAGGAAATTCAATAACATGAAAATTTCACGGGTATATGCAATTATGCTATAACCACCAGAACCATCAATGAAGCCATGTTGTGATGCATTAAAGGAAAAGACAATATAAAACTAGAGTGAAGGAATACTAAAACTATAGTTATAGATTCTATAATACATACTTACCGGAAATGGTTTGCGCTTAAAACATGCGCTATGCAGAGCTGCAAAGAACTCTGCGATAGCATCTTTTTTTACAGCGTAACAATTTGAATAAAATTATGTAATGTTACAGCGTGTAACAATATGAAAAAATTGATTTAATGTTACAAAGTGTAACAATATGAAAAAATTGCTTCAATGTTACAGCGTGTAACAATATGAAAAAATTGATTTAATGTTACAGCGTGTAACAAGATGAAAAAATTGATTTAATGTTACAGCGTGTAACAACATGAAAAAATTGATTTAATGTTACAGCGTGTAACAAGATGAAAAAATTGATTTAATGTTACAGCGTGTAACAATATGAAAAAATTGATTTAATGTTACAGCGTGTAACAAGATGAAAAAATTGATTTAATGTTACAGCGTGTAACAAGATGAAAAAATTGATTTAATGTTACAGCGTGTAACAAGATGAAAAAATTGATTTAATGTTACAGCGTGTAACAAGATGAAAAAATTGATTTAATGTTACAGCGTGTAACAAGATGAAAAAATTGATTTAATGTTACAGCGTGTAACAATATGAAAAAATTGATTCAAAGATACAGTGTGTAACAAGATTAAAAAAAGAACAAAGTGACTTACCAGGCATTAGACCTTTAATCGCCATCTGACCGGTGGGCAGCCGTTGTATCTGTATCTGTTGACCGGGAGACGTAATGGGGGACGTTAGTGTTTTGGAAATAGCCGGACGAATGGATACGGTCCCTAGAAAACAAAAGCAAGTTGTTAAGAAAGCAAGTCAGTTTCTTAAGCTATCACTCCATGTTCACGTAATGCGTGATCCGTAATGCGTGATCTGTAATGAGTAATGCGTGATCCGTAATGCGTGATCTGTAATGAGTAATGCGTGATCCGTAATGCGTGATCTGTAATGAGTGATGCGTGATCCGTAATGCGTGATGCGTGATCCGTAATGCGTGATCTGTAATGAGTGATGCGTGATCTGTAATGAGTGATGCGTGATCCGTAATGCGTGATCTGTAATGCGTGATGCGTGATCTGTAATGCATGATCTGTAATGCGTGATGCATGATCCGTAATGCGTGATCTGTAATGAGTGATGCATGATCCGTAACGTGTGATCTGTAATGAGTGATGCGTGATCTGTAATGAGTGATGCATGATCCGTAATGCGCGATCTGTAATGAGTGATGCGTGATCCGTAATGCGTGATCTGTAATGAGTGATGCGTGATCCGTAATGCGTGATGCATGATCCGTAATGCGTGATCTGTAATGAGTGATGCATGATCCGTAATGCGTGATCTGTAATGAGTGATGCGTGATCCGTAATGCATGATGTGTGATCTGTAATGAGTGATCTGTAATGAGTGATGCATGATCCGTAACGTGTGATCTGTAATGAGTGATGCATGATCCGTAACGTGTGATCTGTAATGAGTGATGCGTGATCTGTAATGAGTGATGCATGATCCGTAATGCGTGATCTGTAATGAGTGATGCGCAATCCGTAATGCGTGATCTGTAATGAGTGATGCGTGATCCATAATGCGTGATGCATGATCCGTAATGCGTGATCCGTAATGAGTGATGCATGATCCGTAATGCGTGATCTGTAATGAGTGATGCGTGATCTGTAATGCATGATCTGTAATGAGTGATGCATGATCCGTAATGCGTGATCTGTAATGAGTGATGCGTGATCCATAATGCGCGATGCGCATTTACTGCTTCCATGTGTCCGTAAACGCTATGTGTATTAACAAAGCTTACGGCTCTGTTTCCGCCATTTTTGGTCGCTAATCGTGAAAATTGCAATCAATAATTTTTGGAAATCACGTCTCTGTCGATATTTAAGCGTGTTAATTACAGCTGTGGCATTTGCTTATTACTGTACTGTTAGATGGAAGAAAAAGTACAAGTTTTATGTGCACAACACGTAACTACATGCTTCTTCCATCTCTCGAAAACTCAAATAGAAAAATATTATTGTTTATAGGTGCTAGAGTGACCAAAACTCACCTAACTAGAATTTTCAGAAAGCTAAACAGCGAAAATGGTCACAGGAAAGTTGAAAACTCGCTGTAATCGCCTAGGCAACGGTGATTTCCCGCCTGCGTGATGCGTATTCGGACGATAGTGATTATGTTTGAATGAATACGGATCAAGTATCATGCATTACGGATCACATGGAAACACTTCTACATGTTTAAATGCAAATTGTTGTATACGCATTACGGATCACTCATCACACATTACGGATCATGCATCACACATTATGGATCACGCATTACGGATCACGCATCACACATTACGGATCACGCATCACGGATCACGGATCACGCATCACGCATTACGCATTACGCATCACACATTACGGATCACGCATCACACATTACGGATCACGCATCACGGATCACACATTACGGATCACGCATTACATACACACGGAGTTGTACATTTACAGTAAAAAGGAACAAAGTACAAAAATGTTTCAGTAATTTAATGAAAATTGTGAAACGAATGAAATGTAATTACCATCACCTGCGGGCTTGTTAGCGAAGATCGGGAGTTTGTTCTGGACGCTGGCCATGGACGTCCGAATTGCAGCCAAAGCGGGCATTCCGGGCTTTACAACTAAAAACAGGGAAAACGCTCTATAGGAAAAAAACTACATCGGATGCTCAAAATAAATAGACAGTTTGCGAAAAAAATATCAATTTTATACGCAAAAATGTTATGAGCATTGTTACGTGCCATTTTTGCAGTTAACTTCGCGAGTACAATGCCACGTTTTTATCACTACCAACCCCCCGCCCCCTCCTCCCTCCCCCCCCCCCCCAGTGACACAGATGCCGAAACGACGCAAATGTTTCTCACGGCTTTGCCTTTGATACAAAACGTTTCAAGACCTTTTAAAACTCTCAGAAGTCGAGAATATTTCCAATTTGACGTACACTGTTTAACTCTAACGAAGCCACACTAAAACAAGCTACCACGTTCCCTGTTTGACAAGCGTGGTTTAAAGGAGGAGAGGATGATTTTTCATACACTACCCTATTTTTATGTACGGTAGAAAGTATACATTGTGACACAATTAATACCGCAAATGCGTTTCCGATAATGAAATAATATATTAAAATCTTAATTAACGGCAGGCAAGCCCAACTATTGACGACATCACAAACTAACAAAATTTTCAACAGCAAAAGCATTCCACGAGCGCGTTGCACGTGTTTGTGAAAGTGAAAATTAAAGTACAGTGCTACTGTAAGATGTTCAGCGTGTTATACTAAGACTAGACAAGTTTTAAGATGAAAACACAAATTTCAAATTTACCGTTGTGCTAAAGAAAAAGACTAATTTTATTAAATATTATCGATTATTTGTGTGAAAATAGGGGGTGCTGCAGTTCCACAACACCTATACATGAGACGCCACTGACCTTTGGGGAGGGGGGGATGTTAGAAAGTGTCAATTTGCAAATATGGACACAGGATAAAAATTCAAATTTCAAATTTCAAATGCGCTGTGGAACGCGTCACAAATCTCAATTAACGGCCGGTGAGCTACACATCTGAACTGAGCGCTACAGCACCCGTTTTTGTGCAAAGCATTTCTGAAACACAGGTGGTAGTGCCCGTCTAACTAGCGAATGGTGAAATGCGTGTAACAGGGAAGGACTAGAGGCGCGAACGTGAAATTGTGTTTGTGCGGTAATAATTCTTTCACGTAAGTCATTTAAAAAAACAAAACAAAAAAAAAACAGTGTGTTTCCTTTCAATATCTTAAAGAGAAGATTGTTCTGACTTGCAGTTTAAGATTGGGTCCGGTTTTACTTTAAACTAAAACAGAAAAAGTATGTTAGAACTGCTAGTTCAACCGCATTTTCTGCAGTCGTGGCAAGTCGTGAAATTCGAGGAAATCACAGCGTCTACGATAAAAACAAACAAAGAAACAAACGAGCAAGCTGCAAAAGTGGCACAATGTTCGCATATCAAGCTTTATGGGGGCATTAATAAAACGAATGTACCAGAAAAACTCGTGGCGGTGGTTTTTGGACTCACACCCGGATACACTTTTTTGATGTTCGGCCGCAGAATGGTCGGCGTCGTCGTCGCAGTCGCTGTACCTACGAAAAAGCAATACACGAGTTTTAAAAGCAGAAAACACAATGTGATTAACAAAGTGAAAATGCACACGAGGAATGCAGGAAAATCTCTCCCCCCTCTCTCTCTCTCTCTCTCTCTCCCTCTCTCTCTCTCTCCCTCTCTCTCCCTCCCTCCCTCTCTCTATCCCCCTTTCTCTCTCTCTCTCTCCCTCCCTCTCTCTCTCTCTCTCTCTGTCTCCCTCCCTCCCTCTCTCTATCCCTTTCTCTCTCTCTCCCTCCCTCCCTCCCTCCCTCTCTCTCTCTCTCTCTCTCTCTCTCTCTCTCTCTCTCTCTCTCTCTTTCTCTCTTTCTCTCTCTCTCTCTCTCTCTCTCTCTCTCTCTCTCTCTCTCTCTCTCTCTCTCTCTCTCTCTCTCTCTCTCTCTCTCTCTCTCTCTCTCTCTCTCTCTCTCTCTCTCTCTCTCTCTCTCTCTCTTTCTCTCTCTCTCTCCCTTCTCTCTCTCTTTCTCTCTCTCTCTCTCTCTCTCTCTCTCTCTCTCTCTCCTACTCTCTCTCTCTCTCTCTCTCTCTCTCTCTCTCTCTCTCTCTCTCTCTCTCTCTCTCTCTCTCTCTCTCTCTCTCTCTCTCTCTCTCTCTCTCTCTCTCTCTCTCTCTCTCTCTCTCTCTCCCTCTCTCTCTCTGTCTCATGTGCAAAACATACCCGAGGTAGTGGCGTTTAAGCTCTGTTCAGCCTGCCGTTTATCCTGCATAGCACTCCTCTACGATCTGTCTCCCTCTTAATCTCCCCCTCCCTCTCTCTCCTTTCTCTCTCTCATATGTAGAACATACCCGAGGTAGTGGCGTTTAAGCTCTGTTCAGCCTGCCGTTTGGCCTGCATGGCACTCCTCTACAGTCTGTCTCCCTCCTCTCCCTCTCCCCTTCGCTCTCTCTCCCTCTTCCTCCTCTTTCCCTGCCACTCCCTTCTCCCCCCTCGCTCTCTCTCCTTCTCTCTCTCATATGTAGAACATACCCGAGGTAGTGGCGTTTAAGCTCTGTTCAGCCTGTCGTTTGGCCTGCATAGCACTCCTCTACAATCTGTCTCCCTCTCGCTCTCTCTCTCCTTTTCTCTGTCTCTCATCCCCTCTCTCCCTCTTTCTCTCCCTCTCCCCTTTCGCTCTCTCTCCTTCTCTCTCTCATATGTAGAACATACCCGAGGTAGTGGCATTTAAGCTCTGTTCAGCCTGTCGTTTGGCCTGCATGGCGCTCCTCTGCAATCTCAGCTGTTCCTCCATCTTGGCCTTGATGCTTGCGGCGCTCTCCTGTGCCATCTTCTGCACCACTTCGTGCTTCACGGGCGGCTTGTGCAACTTCTCTAATCTAAAATAAACACGTTAGGACGTCAGCTTTCAAGAGAAAGTGGGCAATGGCTTCCCGATAGGTGTGAATCAAAGAGGGTAATGGCTTCCCGATACGTGTGAATCAAAGTGGGCAATGGCTTCTCGATGTGTGAATCAAAGTGGGTAATGGCTTCCCGATACGTGTGAATCAAAGGGGTAATGGCTTCCCGATACGTGTGAATCAAAGGGGTAATGGCTTCCCGATACGTGTGAATCAAAGGTGGCAATGGCTTCTCGATAAGACTGAATCAAAAGAATGAAAAACGTGCGCATGACTAGTACGGGCAAAAACATTTCTGATTCTGATTAACAAAACAAGAAATAACCTTAATCACCTTAATAATCTTACAATATACACACCTTTCGGCAAATCTCTTGATTTCCCATAGTTCCAGCGTCTCTTCCGGATACCACTGTTCCAACATGATCGGACCGGACTGCTTCTGAACGTCTGGTCGTCGCCTGTCTCTCAGACCGGACCGTGACGGAGTCGAATCCATAGCTGTTAATTGCATAAACGTTAGACATGTTAAACTCGAACTGTGCTGTGTGCCAATGAAAATGTGATTAAGGGCACTTAAAGGAAAACTGGACGACTGTCTAAACACGAGTTCAGAATAAAGAATGCTGTAAAATATTGACAACTACAATAGCTTTTTTTAAATCAAAGAGTAGATTAAATGATAATTACCTCGGATAATCAAAGGGGACAATGGCTTTTCGATACATTTAACACAAAGGGGACAATGACTTCTCGATACGTCTAAATCAAAGGGGCAATGGCTTGTAGATACGTCTGAGTCAAAGGGGGCAATGGCTTCTCGATACGCCTGAATCAGAGGTGGCAATGACTTCTGGATATGTCTATATCAAAGGGGGCAATGGCTTCTAGATATGTCTAAATCAATGGGATCAATGGCTTCTCGATACGTCTAAATCAAAGGGGCAATGGCTTCTCGATATGTTTGAATCAAAGGGGCAATGGCTTCTCGATACATTTAACACAAAGGTGGCAATGACTTCTCGATACGTCTAAATCAAAGGGGGCAATGGCTTCTCGATACGTCTGAGTCAAAGGTGGCAATGGCTTCTCGATACGTCTAAATCAAAAGGGGGCAATGGCTTCTCGATACGTCTAAATCAAAGGAGGCAATGGCTTCTCGATATGTCTAAATGAAAGGGATCAATGGCTTCTAGATACGTCTAAATCAAAAGGGGAAATGGCTTCTCGATATGTCTGAGTTAAAACAATAGAATAGTGGTCAACAAGGTATTGTATTATGCGTTTGTCCTTGGATAATGACTGGCAGGGGTCCCAGACAAATTGATGAAAAATCAATAAAGAATAAATGAATCAACTTACTAACCTCTGTGAATAGACGGCTGTTCAATGGGAACAATGACCTTGCGCACCAAGTACTCGGATCTCAGATCGTGCAGACCAACGTTGCGCTTCTTGAGCAAAGTCTTCGTCGTGACTTCCGTTTCCGTGGTGATGGTATTGTTGCCGTCCATGGGCGGCTTGGCGTGCATGTCGTCCCATCGCAGGCACGCCCAAAATATGCGCAGCTGAACGGAGAAGGCGGCGAGAGACTTCACCGTCTGCGTGCGATATCGCCACGCCGTCTTGAAGAGCGGTCGCGGGCACTGATAAGGCCAGTTCACACCCGCCGTCTTCACGTTGTAATTGTAGCCTTCGGCTTCGTATACCGCGCCCTTGCGGGCAATGCGACGGAGTTGGAGAGGCGGCAGCACGAGGATGCTCTGCTTTTTGGACTTGGTCATAAACTTGAAGCAAGGTGGCAGTGTCTTCTTGCCTTTCATCAACGAGTCGCGCGTCGCTTTAGCGAACTTTTTAATGAAATATTTCTCGCGAGTCGGCGGAAGGCAGAAGTCTGATGCGGCAGACGAAGATGTAGGTTCAGCTTTCGCGAATGATTTAGGCGCATCGGTTTGACTGCGACTTTTCTTCAACATGCCTTTTGTACACGAAACGGAATAGCAACTGTGCGTTCTATTGCTTCTGAAGTCATTTTCCGCACGGCAGACGGACGAGTAACACTCGTACGATGCCAAATCTTCATCAGTCCTTGATGCAGCAGCCTCCGTCTTCACATCTTTGTCTCTTGCCAATTCCAGTTTTGGTGCCACCGTACCATCAGGCAAAGTTTTGCCATCGGCAGCAGTCAAAATTTCTATGTGAATTTCTCTCCCGCTAGACGGGTCTTTCACGGTGACTTTTGTTGATGTATCAGCAGGCGCATTGTGGTCTTGCGTCTCTTCTTTCGTTCCATCAGCGTGGTCGACCAACGCATCTGTTAACTTCTTAATCTGCACAGAGTCGTCATCATCTTTTAATGAGTCCTCTACACCGTTGGAAAGAAGATCGCCAGCCGCCATTGTGGCATCAGAGCTCTTCAATTCGGCGCCGTCACTTGAATTTTCATCGACTTTGGACGAGTCGCCCGCCGCAGAAGAATCTTTCGATTTCTCTTCCGATTTATCGTCATCGTCGACGTTGACGTCCTCGTCGTCCGTATCGTCGTCTTCGTTGCTCTCGTCTTTGTCTCCGGCTTCTTCGGTCTCCTCCTGTTGCTTCTTCTTGGCTTTGCGCAGATTCTCGAAGTGCTCGAAACGCTGGCGTTTGATTCGCCACAAGAGAAGCGCGTCCAGCTTCGCGCGACGTCCTACCTTCGTGTAGGCCGTGCGGTTGAGGAGACCTGCCGACACGTTGACGACATCCTGAAAAAATTGGCGATTTCGAGTTTGAAAAGCATCGGTGGATTTTTCAGAAATAGATAAATTATCCAAACACTCATACAGGTAATTTTTTTGTGCTTTAACAATCTGCCTATTTATTTTACCTCAGATCATCAAAAATCGCTCTGTATTTTTTTTACATTATTATGATATATTATGACTCCGTTATACATTCGCTTGCTTATGTCTAAGAATTATGCTTGTGTTATAAAGTAAATTTCAGTTGCCGTTGTTATTATGTTTCTGTTGTCAGATTTTTATTTCAGTTCTTATTTCAGTTCAGTTTTATTTCATTTATTTCCAGTTTGATTTTTTTTTATTATGCACTTATTATTACTGTGTATGAATTGTACTAACATGTTATAAGCATATCAATTTAATATCATTCGTAACAATTTAGTTTTTATTATAAGCAGTACTAACACTAATACACTGTAGCATAGCGCCTATAAAAAATGTTCATCACTAACCAAAGGGCAGCTGACTAGATGACCAATTGGTCTTTCGCTGCCCTTTCTTCACATTTTTGTTACCGAATTAATTGTATTATAACTGTGCGTGTGTTGTAAGATAAATAAAAGATTATTATTATTATTATTATTATTATTATTATTATTATTATTATTATTATTATTATTATTATTAAACAAAAAAAAAGGAGCCAACATCTTGTAATAGACGTCCAACTGGAATATGAAAATGTTGAACGTGAACGTTTTGCGTGCTAATTACATTTATAAAAAAAATTGCGTAAAATTTCACATAGCAGCAAGCCACAGTTTAGCTGGAACAATAGCTTGCCATATAATGTTCATAGCAAGCAGCCCGCTATCTGCGTCGTCTTGCTGAACACAGTGCAAACCGGGCATAGGTTGAGTTGGCGTTGCTATGGTGACCGAGTTGCTTTTTCTGCCACCTAGGGGCGAGTTAAAAAAGCACTGCAAGTGCGTAACAGCAATACCTGCAGTCGTACACCACAAAAAACCAAACACCACACACCCACACAAAACACAAAAACCACACACTGCCACTAGCGAAACACTGCAAGTGGTAACACAAACTGCAGTGTATGGACTTAAAGCACAAGAAAACCCTCCACTTACACGAAGCTTAAAAATTCGTCTTGAAATATTATACCGCTTGCATTAGGGACTTGAGTAGGCAGTAACGCTGTATAAAACCTATGAATTTACACATCAGCAGATGCAGTCATCTTGACAACGTTATTTGAAATAAGTATGTATAACATTGTGTGAAATTTGAAAAAATAATCACAGCATTTGTAGCGCACACGTTACTAAGTAAAATTTTAAATTAATGTATCTTGACAATAAGATTAAAAATGTTTTTGGTTAGTGAGTGGCGCACCCTGGAGGGTGAGTCAGCGACATTTTACAAATTGGTGAAAGTATTTTAAATAATTAATAAGTTTCTTGTTTAGTTACATAAATCTTTCCAGCAGGTAAGCGAAATGCTAAATAATATAGATTTGCATGGAGAGTTTTTTGGGGTCATAATTTAACATTTCCTTTTCCTCCCGATTTACGTTTGCATAGGTGACATCATGTAACGGCGCCATTGGAACAGTATTGCGGGAGATTTAAAATGAAAACAAACAAAAATTCTCTTTAACGCGAGTACGATATACGCATCTAATCATTACGAACTAATATAATTTTTTAAGGCGATTTTTCTGAAACCTACTTCAGGTGCCCCTTTTCTTGTCCTTTAAGTAAAATTAATTTTTTGAAAAATATGGGGTTTCTATAATTTTCCAAGCTTAACCGCTAGCCATGGCAGTAGAACGGTATAAAAGACTGATTAACGGTATGCAGAAGCATTTTTAACATCAGTGCTTTATCAATGCACACAAGGTTTCATGCTGGTAAAGCAAAGCTGTCTGCTGCATTAGTTCAGTAATTTCAATTGTTTTACGTCGACTTTACTTAACTATGCATTAGGCTGTATGCAGAAGTGTTTTTAACATCAGTGCTTTATCAAGGCACACAAGGTTTCATGCTGGTAAAGCAAAGCTTGCTGCTACATCAGTTCAGCAATTTCAATTGTTTTACAAAGGCTTTGGGAATTTTCAAACGTATTAGTAAACATAAAAAGAAATAAAGTTTTCGTGTTCCAAACAACAAACCTCGTCTAGCGCTGCTTGAATCGCCGCTTTCTTTACGTCCGAGAATCCCTTGGTCGCGTCTGCTTTCGCGTCTGCATCACGGTCTCCATCTGACTGCTTTTCTTGGCTAGCTTCATCGTCCTAAGATCAGCCAAAGCACGTTTCAACTCGACAAACGCAACCAAACGTGCACGAACACGAAAACACACGTTAGTATGAGAAGAAAGTCCACAGTTACTGATTCTTTGACGCCCAGCAGACTTTGACTTTAGTATGTCTATTAACCCCCCCCCCCAAAAAAATGATTGCCGAATGAGAGAAAACGGTTCAAATTTTCAACAGAAATTCGTTTCCTGAAGAAGTTTCCATTAAGTGAAAGAAAAAAATGGCGTAGCTCAACCGAAGTGTGCTCTTTTCCCACCGGGAAGGTCACGGGTTCAACTCCCGACCGAGTCATACCAAAGACTTAAAAAATGGTACCGCTGGTTATTCGACCAAGAATGTGGGTTTATTGAAGTAATAATAATTGGTACCCCTCGGAAATCAGTATTGAGTTACTTAATGCATTATCCCTGGACTATGACCTAAACGAAATTAATATTATTACTAGCAAAGGTCCCACAAAAACTTTTCGTATAAATCCACTCATAATCAAAAATACGCGAACATCCTACATAGTCCTCATTTACAACACAAAGCAAGTAGCAGCTTTTACTGAATTAATGTTATAAGGTTATAAGCAGGGTATAATGGATGACGTCAGAACAATGACTTTGCATCAGCAGTTTTCTAAGCAAAAATTGTCAAAAATAGAACATCTAATTAACTCGTCGGTACTCCTCTCGGTGGACCTGTCCTAAAATATAGCCCACATCATCCAGTAGCCCTGTTATTCCTCTTTCTAAAGAGCCATATATCTCCCTCCAGGAGTCTCACCAAGCGTCGCTAGAACGTTTTTTCTACAGGCCGTTTGGCTAAAATTTCGAAAAAATCACACTATTACACCCACCATTGAATGGGCTATTCAATCACTACCAGCACCATCCGCGGCCCATTCCGGATCTCTAGAAATAAGGGTATAACTTTTGCAAAAAATGGGCATTTTTGTACGCTTTTCGGCCCCAGTTCCTCCCTGTGGGCCCGACTCGAAAAATAAAAACCCATGTGCGAACCCTTGGGTGGAGACCTTTCGTTTGATGTATAGATCGCCGCAAATGGTGCCGTCGTTGGAGCTGTAGCCTCGAATCTTATATATATATATATCAGCGAAATGAATATATACGATAAGTAAGATGTACAAAAAATTTCTTCTTCATCGACAAACTGCCGGCATGTTTAGGTTTTTTTTGGACACCCTGTACAAGAGGTATTTAGAGTAGCCTTACCTTTGTTGCAGAATCATTTTGCTTCTTCCTCACAACTAGCCGTGCAGAGGAAGCTCGTTTAGCAGCATAGGAAGCGGCAAGTCCCCTGAGACCGAGCTTGGACGAAGGGCTGAAGCGATACAGCCGCGTACTGCTGAGCCACAACCATCCTCTCTTCCCGGTGAGACGGTACTCCTCTCCCTTCTGCTTCCACACCTGCGCAGACGTATCATATAAGCATCGGAATGTACGCCCGTGAAACTGCGCAAACTGATTACACGCATCTCGGTTTGCCGGACCTCGCTTTTACGGATGTCGGAAGAATGGGGCAACATCTGGACCGTTAAAAAGTCCCGCATACTACGGACAGTCTGTTGTTTTGCAAGCTGACCGCTAGTTGGCGGGGCGTCATTTTGTTTACATCATTACATCGGTGTAACTATGTGTATATCTCTTAAATCTCTATGTATAAAAACATAGGCGATTGATTCTACATTACCGTGAGTCTAGTATGTCAGGAGTGGCCCATACAAGATGTTTTTGAGACAATTAGGTGAATAATTCTACATTACCTTGAGTCTAATATGTCAGAAGCAGCCCGTACTAGATGTTTTTGAGACAATTAGGTGATTAATTCTACATTACCGTGAGTCTAATACGTCAGGAGCGGCCCGTACTAGACGTTTTTGAGACAATTAGATGATTGATTCTACATTACAGTGAGTCTAATATGTCAGGAGTGGCCCGTACTAGACGTTTTTGAGACAATTAGGCGATTGATTCTACATTACCGTGAGTCTAATATGTCAGAACTGGCCCGTACTAGACGTTTTTGAGACAATTAGGCGATTGATTCTACATTACCGTGAGTCTAATATGTCAGGAGTGGCCCATACCAGATGTTTTTGAGACAATTAGGCGATAGATTTTACATTACCGTGAGTCTAATACGCCAGGAGCGGCCCGTACTAGACATTTTTGAGACAATTAGGCAATTGATTCTACATTACCGTGAGTCTAATATGTCAGGAGCGGCCCGTACCAGACGTTTTTGAGACAATTAGGCGATTGATTCTACATTACTGTGAGTCTAATATGTCAGGAGCGGCCCATACCAGATGTTTTTGAGACAATTAGGCGATAGATTTTACATTACTGTGAGTCTAATACGCCAGGAGTGGCTCGTACTAGACGTTTTTGAGACAATTAAGTGATTGATTCTACATTACCGTGAGTCTAATACGCCAGGAGCGGCCCGTACTAGACGTTTTTGAGACAATTAGACGATTGATTCTACATTACCGTGAGTCTAATATGTCAGGAGTGGCCCGTACTAGACGTTTTTGAGACAATTAGGCAATTGATTCTACATTACCGTGAGTCTAATACGTCAGGAGCGGCTCGTACCAGACGTTTTTGAGACAATTAGACGATTGATTCTACATTACCGTGAGTCTAATATGTCAGGAGTGGCCCGTACTAGACGTTTTTGAGACAATTAGACGACTGATTCTACATTACCGTGAGTCTAATATGTCAGGAGCGGCTCGTACCAGACGTTTTTGAGACAATTAGACGATTGATTCTACATTACTGTGAGTCTAATACACGGCACCTACTGTAATTGCTTAGCATTGATAAATACGGACTATCAGCAAATTCGGACCGATGTCTCCCCGCTTTTCTCCAGCAAACCGAGATAGGAGTGCACGGCATGTTAACTACTACATATATTACAAAGGTATGTTAACTACGACATATACTACAAAGGTATGTTAACTACTACATATACTACAAAGGTATGTTAACTACTTCATATACTACAAAGGCATGTTAACTACTACATATACTACAAAGGTATGTTAACTACTTCATATACTACAAAGGCATGTTAACTACTACATATACTACAAAGGTAACTACTACTTACTACAAAGGTAACTACTACACATACTACAAAGGTACATACCTGATGACGCAGGCCTAAGGGAAACAGGGTATACTTCACCCACGCCGACTGATCTCGACTCAGCTCCTCCATGTACTCTCGCTCCTCCTTGCGCTGCAGTTTCTCCAGTTTTTTCTTCTCCTCTCTCTCGACAGCCGTCGTTCGATAGAGCCTCAAGTGGCCTGCGCAAGAAAAAATAACAGAATGTAACAATGGAATAATTACAGACTGTAACAATGGAAGAATTACAGAATGTAACAATGGAAGAATTACAGAATGTAACAATGGAAGAATTACAGAATGCAACAGGCGTAAAAATCAATCCAACCAGTAAATCAATCTTACCAATCAATCCAACCAGTAAATCAATCTTACCAATCAATCCAACCAGTAAATCAATCTTACCAATCAATCCAACCAATAAATCAATCTTTCCAATCAATCCAACCAGTAAATCAATCTTACCAATCAATCCAACCAGTAAATCAATCTTACCAATCAATCCAACCAGTAAATCAATCTTGCCAATCAATCCAACTAGTAAATCAATCTTATCAATCAATCCAACCAGTAAATCAATCTTATCAATCAATCCAACCAGTAAATCAATCTTACCAATCAATCCAACCAGTAAATCAATCTTACCAAACAATCCAACCAGTAAATCAATCTTACCAATCAATCCAACCAGTAAAACAATTTTACCAATCAATCCAACCAGTAAATCAATCTTATTAATCAATCCAACCAGTAAATCAATCTTATCAATCAATCCAACTAGTAAATCAATCTTATCAATCAATCCAACCAGTAAATCAATCTTATCAATCAATCCAACCAGTAAATCAATCTTACCAATCAATCCAACCAGTAAATCAATCTTACCAAACAATCCAACCAGTAAATCAATCTTACCAATCAATCCAACCAGTAAAACAATTTTACCAATCAATCCAACCAGTAAATCAATCTTATTAATCAATCCAACCAGTAAATCAATCTTACCAAACAATCCAACCAGTAAATCAATCTTGCCAATCAATCCAACCAATAAATCAATCTTACCAATCAATCCAACCAGTAAAACAATTTTACCAATCAATCCAACCAGTAAATCAATCTTATTAATCAATCCAACCAGTAAATCAATCTTATCAATCAATCCAACCAGTAAATCAATCTTATCAATCAATCCAACCAGTAAATCAATCTTCGCAATCAATCCAACCAGTAAATCAATCTTATCAATCAATCCAACCAGTAAATCAATCTTACCAATCAATCCAACCAGTAAATCAATCTTATCAATCAATCCAACTAGTAAATCAATCTTATCAATCAATCCAACCAGTAAATCAATCTTATCAATCAATCCAACCAGTAAATCAATCTTACCAATCAATCCAACCAGTAAATCAATCTTACCAAACAATCCAACCAGTAAATCAATCTTGCCAATCAATCCAACCAATAAATCAATCTTACCAATCAATCCAACCAGTAAAACAATTTTACCAATCAATCCAACCAGTAAATCAATCTTATTAATCAATCCAACCAGTAAATCAATCTTATCAATCAATCCAACCAGTAAATCAATCTTATCAATCAATCCAACCAGTAAATCAATCTTATCAATCAATTCAACCAGTAAATCAATCTTCGCAATCAATCCAACCAGTAAATCAATCTTATCAATCAATCCAACCAGTAAATCAATCTTACCAATCAATCCAACCAGTAAATCAATCTTATCAATCAATCCAACTAGTAAATCAATCTTATCAATCAATCCAACCAGTAAATCAATCTTATCAATCAATCCAACCAGTAAATCAATCTTACCAATCAATCCAACCAGTAAATCAATCTTACCAAACAATCCAACCAGTAAATCAATCTTACCAATCAATCCAACACCTCCTACCCGCAATTTAGTCACGCTGGAGGAATTACTAACAAATTATTGATTTTTGATGGTTTCCTTTCTTTAGGTTAAAGTAGTTTCTAAAAATTCAGTAACGGTGGATCACCCTTTCACCATTAACTAGACTGTTGGTAAACAGTAGTAGTAGCTTGGTAGAAGCTGTGAAATTATTTTAACAAGATACAGGCTGCAGTTGTCGTACGACCTATGCGACTTACGACTGTTCGACTTTACGATCTGACAGGCAAAAGGCCCCTCAAAAAATTTAGCTTATAAATACACTTATAATCAAAAAATGCGCGATCATTCTACCTAGTGTTTGTCAGTTTATCTAACGCAAAGCCAGCAGCTTTTACTGAATTAAAGTTATAGACAGAGTACAATGGATGACATCAGAACAGCTTTGCGTCAGCAGTTTTCCAAACGAAAATTGCCGAAAATAGAACATCTAATTAACTCGTCGGTACTCCTCCTAGTGGACGTGTCCTAAAATATAGCCCACATCATCGTGTAGCCCTGTCCTTCCTCTTTCTAAAGAGCTATATATCTCCATCTGAGCGTCACACTAAGCGCTGCTAGAACGTTTTTCCTGCACGCTGTTTGGTCAAAATTTCGAAAAAAACGGGAGTTAATTAATTATACAAAACCAACTAAAATATCCTTCTATTTTTTGAAACAAATTAACTTTAAATTGACATCTGCTTTGATAAATTCATCGTACGCACAGCCATACTTAGTGTAAGCCCAATGTCTTGACAGTAGAGGGAGCACTGCTCAAATACCCGATTGGCCGTGGAGCCGATTGTCCCGACGGAATTTTATAATAAATCTCTCTGACTTTTCCCTGATCAAATATTGATTTTCCATGACCAAGACAAGCAGAAATTGCATTACCAGTAAACATATTCAAACATTTTTGTGTATGGACATTCATACTTATATACTGATATATAATGTGTCGGCCAATCATTATTTTTGGAACAGAAATTAAAATTGGGAGCCTGTCATATGAAGATTTTATTTGAACACGGAATCAGTGAAAAATATGTTGGGAAAAATATCAGTTCACGGTGATTATTTTCCTAACCCTCTCCAATGTCCTTGACTTTTCGCCCCATTTTCATCATTTTCCCCGACTTTTCCATGACATTCCAGGACGGCATGTATTTTCAAGGATTTTCCCCGACCGTGGGAAGCCTGGGTTGCGGTTCGTAAGTCGACGACAACCTGTACGAGGGATAACCTTACCCAGCTGGTCATGCCAGACGCTGTTGAACACGACGGGTTTGCAAGCCGCCTCCAGGAAGCCCAGAGCGATGGCGAAATCGCGTGGCTTCTGACACAGGTTCACCACGCGGACCCAGGCCGTCCGCTTCGTGTGCCACTGATGATGAAGAAACGGCGTGAGTATACTCTGCTCCAGATGCGTCAGGCTGTACCTGAGCGTGGCGACGATGAGAGCGCGCGGTCCCTGCAACGTTCCTGACCACTTGAAGTCGGCCGCCGGGGTGAGGCTGAACTTGTGGGACAGCAGACGTCGCTTGTCCCGCTCCTCGCTGTGCTGTGGCTTGTTCAGAGCGAGCGGATTGGCCGTGTATTGATTCACGTAGTGCTTGAAATTACCGTCGTTACCTAAGAAGAAGAAGAAAACAAAATAAAGTATGAAAAATTAGGAACGGATACAAGAGACTCGGTACCTCTTGTTCATCAGACTCCATGTTAGTCTGGAAGCATCAGGATTCAGTAAAAGCATACAAACAAACTGTTTTTCGTTACACTCATATCTCGATTTATGAGCGGGGAGACATTGATACGAGTTTGTCGATTGTTCATGTTTACCGATACTAAGCTAATACAGTAGGCGCCGTGTATTAGTCTCACGGTAATGTAGAATCAGTCGCTTAATTGTCTCAAAAACGTCTAGTACGGGGCCGCTCCTGACATATTAGACTCACGGTAATGTAGAATCAATCGCCTAATTGTCTCAAAAACATCTAGTACGGGCCGCTCCTGACATATTAGACTCACGGTAATGTAGAATCAATCGTCTAATTGTCTCAAAAACATCTAGTACGGGCCACTCCTGACATATTAGACTCAGGGTAATGTAGAATCAATCACCTAATTGTCTCAAAAACATCTAGTACAGGCCACTCCTGACATATTAGACTCCGGGTAATGTAGAATCAATCGTCTAATTGTCTCAAAAACGTCTAGTACGGGCCACTCCTGACATATTAGACTCATGGTAATGTAGAATCAATCATCTAATTGTCTCAAAAACGTCTAGTATGGGCCTCTCCTATGCAAAAGTATATAAAAACTGTCGACAATTGACTCAAATAACTCCGCATAATTGACGCTATATTTTTCTGTGCATGCTTAAATTAGATACTTTTGCGTGACCAATGAGCGTTTGCTATTTTCGCGTCGTCTTACTTCGCTTTTGTGCGCTATAATATACGTTGCATGCGGGACATTTAATGGTCCAAATTTTTTCCAACATCCGTAAAAGCGCGGTTAGTCATACCGAGATATGAGTGTATATTATTTAATACATTTATACACAAATTGAAATGAAATTTGGACCAAAAATTCAGTACAGTAAAGAAAGTTATTGACTAGATCCACAAACAACAACGCTCGGAAATTTGAACTTTAGAATTTTCCGGAAATGCGAAGCATTGGGATCCGATCCCGGTTTCAGGTTGCAGATACGGAATCTGATGAAAAAATTTCCCATTTCCTCTAACAAAAGACTATAATATTATAGACTACTAAACAGAAATTAAAATTGAATATGGAAGAGCAGTATTTTTTAGACTATTCTAAAATAAGCATTTTCACAGTTCCGGCAATTGATGATGATCGTGAAAAGGTCAAAGGTTAAGTGCACCAGACATTTGTGTACACTTGACAACGCCTCTCAGCCCATGCTATTGTAATAGTAACAGTTTTAACAGCTAGCTAGAACCTTATCTAGTTCATTTTTTCTTGTTCCCGAGCAAGATCCTGCTAGTATATCTCTCTCAAACTATAGACTAATGCATAATTAAGTAAAGTCTACATAAGACAACTGAATTTACTGATGGCTTTGCTTTACCCACATGTCAAGTGACAGTTGTAGTTAAGACGTGTTGCTGTGGTACACTTAACCTTTGACCTACAGCAAGTGCGCATAACAAAACTGTGAAGACTTATTTGCGTTACCTAGTCGGAAATGGCTCTCGCTGGTCTTATGAACGACGGACGAAGAACTTCTAGAACCGTTCAGCATCTTCACGTCTCCGTCCTTGTTGATGACAAGAACGGAGTCCTTCTCCTCGGCGGTCTTCGTTGTGGTCGTCGTCGTGGAAACGGAGACGGCCACTGTCGCGGGCGAGCCCGTCTTCTGCTCTTCGGTTTTTGGCGGCAATTTCATTTCGGGTTCTATAAAAGTAGTAAAAATGCGCTTTAAAGTATAACAGGGATAGTATGATCAAACATTACTTCACCGAGAAAGAGAAATGGTATTGGTCGAGGTCCAAGTACTGACAATGGTGCTTCTATATGTATGTAGTTTATTGACTAAAACAAGTTACATGTACACACGAGGAACGAGGTAAATGCCACAATCGATGCATTAGTGATTTTAGTCCAGATTGTCACTTTACGTACATTTCCTACTCAAGGTTATAGCATTAAAAACAGTGTTATGCATACAAGGTACATCAGCATAAAAGTTGCAAAATTTCATGACATATTATATAACAATTAGGGTGCTCAAAGAAGTGAGTTAAATCGGCAAAGTTTACATTGTCGTAGCGGTTTCTAATATTTGATGTTAGGGGGCGTGTCTGTATGACGTGTTTCTCAGTTTGAATGTCCCCACAAGGACATAACCTATTCTCCCTTGGCTGTCTCGCCCATCTACCCGTTTCTAGCCGCAGCCTATGTGACTGAAGACGCATTCTTGTGAAGCTTATCCGATGATGCTTGTGTTATAAGCTTATATAGCTATAAGCTCTGATGATATAAAGTTCTAGGGGCATTTTTTTCCTAAAGAGCCCACTTTTAGGACTGCTAAATGCTAAAATGCTCGATATGCAAACTAACATCTTCGTGTACAAATATGTTAATAATCTTTCGCTTAATATGCATCACCAATTTTTCAGTTATAATAGCAGTATGTATTCATATCAAACTCGACAATACCACAAATTCCATATTCCTAAGTGCAGAACAAACGTTATGAAACATTCTGTAATGTATAATGGTGCTGTAATGTGGAATAATTTACCCAGTAAAATAAAACAAACCAGTAATATAAATAAAGTTAAGAAACTTTTAAAAAAACATTTACTAGAAAATATTTGAGTTAGGCGAAACTTTAAGTTATGCAATTTTGAGTTACGCGAAGTTTACTGTACTCTTATTACTTTGAAAACCAGTCAACCAACCTGTTAGTTTCACCACGGGCTGCCGAACTGCTGGTGTCGAACTGCCCGGTAACTTTACAGCAGTAGGCAGACTTCCGCCCTGCCCCTTTATGGAGATTGTTTTATTTACAGGCGCCTTGGCGACAGTGAACACCATCCTGGAACCGTCTTTGCCGACCATAACCACTTTTTTCAACGTACTGTCCGGTCGCGAGTAAGTCCTCAAGTGGTTGGAGGTGGGCATCGTTTTCCCCGCGTCCTCTTTCGAGTTTTCGTCGCTCTCGTTTGCCGTGACCTTGAGCACGGACGTAGCGTCGTGGTTTGCGGTCGGCTTCATTTTCGTCAACTCGTCTTTCAAGTCTTCGCCGCCTTCATTTGCTTTGACCTTGAGCAGCGCGGGAATGGCGTCATCGCTGTCACCCGTAGCCGATAGATGATCAGACCCGTCGCCAATTTTTCCAGTCGAATTCGTCACGTTTGAAATCTCTTCCACGTTATTCAAGTAAACGGAAGAGTCCTCAGTACTGTTTGTCAAAGATTTTGCAGGGACAATGTTCGTGTCGACGTTTTGGGCAGTTGACGCTTTGTCGGTGTTGTTGTTATTCACTACGGTGTTTATTAAGTAGTCCAGCACTTGGCGAACATCATCCGTTCTTTCACTGCTAATTGGTTCGCCGACATCAGTCATATTTACACGGTCACTTAACGCAGCGGAACGGTCAGTTCTCCGCTCTAAATTATGCCATTCTTCCGGGAAATCGTCGAAAAGATTTCGCGGAGCTTTACTATCACATGATTTGATTTCTCCAGAATTGCCGCCGGGAGTTGTTAACAGTTCTCCCGAAGCACAATTTTGGGTTTGTTCGTTGCATATCTTGACAATAGATGTCTCTGTCACACGCGTTGTTGTAGTCGTGGTAACTTGATGCTCTATGAGAGAAGAACTACCAGTGCAATCGACGGAATTAATGACAGTAGTCGTGGTGCTAGACGTTGTCGACGTATTCGATTTACTGGACTCAAGTTCCTACAGCAAAATCAGTGTAAAAAATCAATATTTAAAGGAAAACAGGACGACTTTTCATGTGCTATCCCATTTTCAAGTCCGATAAAAACTAAACATTTTAACACAATTAATACTGCAAAAGCATTTACGATAATAAAATAATAGACTCAAATCTCAGTTAACAGCGGGCGAGCCCAAGTATTGACGACGTCACAAACTAACATAATTTTCAACAGCAAAAATATTCCACGAGCGTGTTGCACGTGTTTGCGAAAGCGAAAATTGATGTACAGTGCTATTATTTCGTTATTGGTAAGCAATTTGAAATGTAGCAAGTAGATAGTAGCACCAACCTAGTCAGCAAATTAACCCTTTCACTACGGAAGGCGACACACTGCCACCTATGTTTTTCATACAAGGGACAGAAGGCGGAAGACTGCCGCCCAAGCGCAGTCACCCAGGTTTGTTTATTTCACTGCTACAGCCATGCAAAACATTGTAGGATAGTTTAACAGCCCTGGGATTGGGGTTGCTTCGCAACAAGTAATGCTGACCAGCCAATCAGTGTCTGAAGCCGGGTGCAGTCCACAATGCTGTACTGTATGGTAAGTTCCCACGCAAAATCACTTGTAGATCGTTGATGAAATGTGTTTAGTTGATTGTTCTGCATTCTTATAAAATCATTGCATATTATGGATTAGTATTGTGTCTTTTGTGAAAACTGGTTTCTAAATATAAGTACATGCTTATTTATGAGTGTGTGCACGTGTGTGTGTGTGTGTGTGTGCATGTGTGTGTGCATGTGTAGAAGTAAAACTAATATTCAATATTAGTGTTTAATAATAAATGGCTTTTTGCTTATGTACAAGATTCTGTTTTAGTAACACACCACAAGAAGTTGTTGTCAAATGTGCAAAAGTCAATGTGGCGCAGTTACGACGTAGTGAAAGGGTTAATCTCATGATGCAACCAATAAGAAGCAACGAGACCGAAACTTGTAACAAAAATACGGATCAGTTTCCGATCTGTTTCACGTTTTTGCAACAAATTACCATTTTCAAGACATTTTCAACTTCTTTTTCAACTTCATCCATTTCCCCATTATCGCGTCTCCTCTTCCTTCTCTGCTCTCTCTCCGCAGCGTGCTTTATCTTCTCCGCCAACAATCTCTTCACCCTTTCCTCTTCCTCTTTCAGACGTTCTTCTTCCTCCTTTTTCTTTTTCTCCTCCTCTTCCCTCTGTCGTTCCTCTTCTTCTTTCTTCATTTTCTCCACTTCTTCTCTTCGCCTTCGTTCCTCCTGTTTTTGCTTTTCCTCTGCTTCCTGCTGTCTGAGTTTTGCTCGCTGTCTGTGAATTTTTTCCAGTTCAGCTGAAAATACAGGAAACCTTTAAATAGCTGATACGTTAACAAAAAATAATCATGACAATCAAGCCTTTTCACAGTTCCAGCGATTGACGATGATCATGAAAAGGTCAAAGGTTAAGTGCACCAGACAATGCTTTTGTGTACACTTGACAACGCCACGCAGGCCATGCTATTGTAGTAGCAACAGCACTAACAGCTAGCTTCAACCTTGCCTAGTTCATTTTTTCTTGTTCCCAAGCAAGATCCTGCTAGTAAATCACTCTACGCACAGATTAATGCATAATTAAGTCCACATAAAACAACCGAAGTTACTGAACTAACGTCGCAGACGGCTTTGCTTTACACATATCACGTGATGGTTGTACTTAAGATATGTTGCTGTAGTACAACGAAATTGTGAAAAGGCTTACTGAACCTCTCTTTGCAGTTGTATCATTACAAAAGTAATGTATTTAAGAACTAGCACCCGTTTACAATTGTATCTTGCATCACCCAGTTGAAATTAAAATTACTTACATAGTAATTTCTAATAATATGAAAAAAATCTGCAAAGAATTAGTGCAATTAATAATACAAAAATAATTCCACAATATGGAAGTACAAGCACATTCTTGATGAAAGGAAATGTGCCGCAAAATCTCTTAACTCTTTCATACCCGTTGTATCCCGTGGGATACAAGAATATTTTCTGCCTTTAAAATGAATAAAATTTTAAAACTGACAGTTATTTGATCTGTTAATAGTTATTTTGATTTAAGTCAATAACAATAGACTAAAATGGTGATAAAATGGCAAACTAGAAAATCTACATAGCATAAAAAACTGCGCAAGGTACAGTACTTTAGAGACGACTTTGTACAGATCAGCATAGCGTGCACGCTAAATGTCTTAAATACTTTAAAAAATTATCAGCAGTTGCAAAATGAAGCACATTTTATGCTTCCATTGAATCCCAATGTATCCCGTGGGATACAGGCTATATTTAGCACGCGGGCACAGGTAGAAAAAAATAATTATTATGTGAAGTACTTTCTTAATAAAAAAATAATTTGGGACCGAAAGGGTTAATATAATTTTTTCATCGCTAAAATGATAAATAACAAAAGCACAAAACAGAAAAAAAAACACGTAAAAGAGAATCCAATCACAGAAAAGAAAATACCACGGGGAAATAACAGAAAATGTCACTAATAACAATGAGAAATAACGAGAGAAGTCAGGTACGTTAGCAATTAGTAACGAACACGTTGTATCTTTTCACTTCCTCAAATGGTGAGATTTTTTTATATTAGTAATAATTTCTAATGTTTATGTTTATGCAAGTACAAATGTTTACGTATAAAGGTAGCAAATAATGTCTGCGTTTTTAGAATCCACTTTATCATAAATACTATGGAAAGCAAAAACTGTCGAGATTATAGATTTCTGGGTTCGTGGCAGCAATAAAAGATTGCGCACAAAGCTAATAATCGCAATGGCGACAATGACGACAAATCACAAACCCATGTTAAGTCAAAGCACCCTGCTGGTTCGGTGCCTCACCTTAGATGAACGTTCTTAATAATGCGCCAGGTTGTGGTCTTGTCACAAACATCTCGTTGAATAAGTCCTGCCTTGAAATGTTAAATTTCGACTAGTCATAAATCACAAACCCATGTCAAGTCAAAGCACCCTGCTGGTTCGGTGCCTCACCTTAGATGAACGTTCTTAATAATGCGCCAGGTTGTGGTCTTGCCACAAACATCTCGTTGAGTAAGTCCTGCCTTGAAATGTTAAATTTCGACTAGTCGTAAATCACAAACCCATGTTAAGTCAAAGCAGCCTGCTGGTTCGGTGCCTCACCTTAGATGCACGTTCTTGATAATGCGCCAGGTTGTGGTTTTGCCACAAACATCTCGTTGAGTAAGCCCTGCCTTTAAACGTTAAATTTCGACTAGTCGTAAGTCACAAACCCATGTCAAGTCAAAGCACCCTGCTGGTTCAGTGCCTCACCTTAGATGAACGTTCTTGATAATGTGCCAGGTTGTGGTCTTGCCACAAACATGTTGCTAAATGTTGAATTCCGACTAGTAGCATGACGAAGTTTGTAAGAAGTACTGAAAAATTTAAACATACCATTTTCCACTTCAATGTACGATTTCTTTGATCCCTTGTTGGCCATCGTGAGGTCCTCGGTGATGTCCATCTGTTTGAGAATCTCGTCCATCATGTCGTTAATGCCCCGAATGAGATCTTTTTCCAAGTAGTTTGCATCTATTACCTCGAGGAGCTCCGTCAACTGACGCTCCGTGCTGTAGTACCACACTTCATTCTCTCCCTCGCTGAAACAGTAATTTCTCATATAACATAATTTAGCGATGGACGATTAATCTTTTGTGATAAATTTTTCAAACGTTGCAGCACAGAAATATAGCGTATAAACTTCTTCCTGGCTTTCGTCGCTGTTTGCTGTCGAACATTTTTGGCTTTTATACAATTAGCCTTACTGGTTATTTTGCACAGTGTTTACGGAAACAGACCAGCGACAACATTTAACATTTTACTGTTAGTTGGAAACTCAAGAGAACTGGACGTTGTCATGTAGTCGAATGAAGGACCAAGGATTCCACGAATGGGGTCGAATGTCTAAAAAGTTTGGAGGCCCCATTACCTAGCAGGGTTCCCACAGAATTTTAAAATAAATTTCCCTGACCAAATGTTGATTTTCCATGACCAAGATAAGCAGAAATTGCATTACCTGTTTATATATTCAAACATTTTTGTGTATGGACATTCATATGTATACCGATATATAATGTGTCAGCTAATCATTATTTTTTAGAACATAATCGCCTGCCATAGCGAAATTTTACTTGAATGCGAATCCTGGAAAAATAGGTTTGGAAATATATCGGTTGGCGGTGATTATTTTTGCAACTCTTTCCAATTTCCCTGACTTTTCACCCCATTTTCATCATTTTCCCTGAATTTTTACCAAATTATCTTTTCCCCTGACTTTCCAGGATAGTAAGTATTTTCAAGGATTTTCTCTGAGCGCGGGAATCCTGCCTAGGCACTGGCACTTGGCAAGACAGAAATTCCGGCTATAATATATACGCAATGAAAACATTTTTTACTTACGGTAGGAGGCCAGAAAAGCAGTGTCGGTTTAGAGTTTAAACACTTGCTTAACAACGTGACAACTTACACAATAATCCGTCGACAGACGAACCAATACTTTCTTCCATGCCTGTCCATGCCGAGCGGTTCATGTCGCACAAGTAGTCCGTTTCTCTCTGCTTCCGAAACACAGTCGGTCACACCTTCCACCTGTAAAGAAAACACTTCAATATTTCAAATCACGAAAACTAACATTTACCCGGCCTAACGTAATGTCGTTGATGACATCTCCGTATCAGTTATCAGTTATGTTATTTCTTAAACAATTTACAAACATTATGCTCCGTTATAATTGAAATGTCAACAACTCTTGCCGTTCATTAACACAGCACAAACAGTTACTTGTCGCAGTCATATAAAACTATATTTTCTTTAATTTAAAAAGTAAAACGCAATAATTATCATAATATTGTTTTTGCGGAGAATCCAGGATGCGACCATGTTTTTCCATGGGTAACTCTCGGCCAGGGTTTACATTTTGTATGATGCTCATTATGTTGGAGGTTAAAAAGTATCAAATTTTCCGCCAAATCGGTGCATTAACAGCCGAGTAGTGTTTCCGCTTATACCATAATTATCAGAACATACGCGTTCATGATACAAAAGAGAGATTATACAATAATCGATAATTATACGATAATTTAGTAATGCGAAACTAAAAAACAAAACGTGAATAAATGTGAATTGAAAAAAATTAAAACATTACTGCTAACCAGCGGGAAATAAACAAACTTTGATTTCCACTGATTTTAAATATTCATTGATTCAGCTTTAACATTCACAACAGCTTAAAATTTTTTTCTCACTCCCTACGGATGTCTTTTGAGCGCATGAGGTAAGACGGAAATTAATTCTTTTGTTTCCTCATGGCCATTACCTGGTGAGCTACACAGACGGTGCACAACCAATCATCATCTGGGACCTCATCCATGGGAGGATCCAAGCATGCTAAATGGTAAACAGCCGAGCAGAGTTCACAGCACAGCAGATCGCCCAGTTTATGACAAGCTCGACAGTGGTCGTCGTACTGAATGTTGCCTTCCGACATCAACTCTTCACGTACAGCATTGGAAGCCAGAAACAGATCACACAAATTCTTCAGCACCTTTAATCTGTCCGATATCGGCACGTAGGGGTATTCGGGCTTGCTGTACACCTCTCGTGACACGGAAAACTCAGGATCGCTGTCTAAATACAAGCGCAAGAGTTCTGGCCAAGTCATGCCGTCAAGAAAAAACATTGTCACGTTGATACTGTCCTTCAGGTCGTATGGACCAAATGTGGTGTTGTTTCCGTCTTCTTCTCTCCATAAGGCTTTTAGTAACTGGCAGTGGATTTCCGACAGTAATACCGATGAGTCGTCAGACTGCAACATTGAACAGAAATCTTCAAAGAGAAATGGAGACAGGCGCACAATTATGCGAAACCGTCGAAGTGTTTCGTATATGCTAACTGCATCTTGAAGAAACTCGCTTGGTATTAATAAATCTTCCGACGACTTCGGCAATATCAACGGAGGGATGTCGCTAGGATCGAGATCAACCCATGGTTTAAATTTTTTTGATCTTCGATGTATTGGTGCAACTGCCAAATAATCACTAACAGTGCTACTGTTTTGTGCAGTCTCTTTGCTGCTTTCAGAGTCGGAACTGTCATAATCATGTCCGAAATCGGATGTTTGATCTAATTGCACATCATCCTCGGTAACGTCATCAATGTCAAAGCGAGATTTTGCGTTAACTGCTACAGCTCGGTCATCATCAAGAGAATCATATTCAGAGTCACTGTCAGAAGGTGGTGCCTTGAGTTCATTTAAAACATGCTTGATGAGATCTTTATTTTTTTCTGCAGTTCTACGATGTTTTGCACTTTGTCTGTGGGGTTTTCTATTGCTATTAAACGTGGAACGAGGTGTGCTTGCTTCTCCAGATTTAATTTCTGTATCTACACTTTGTGGAGTGCTAGCACGTGAATTTCCGACAGTATTCGACAGAGGAGAATCGCCACCACAAAAAGCTATTGGTTTCCGCACATTTAACACAGTCGAACGTGATATAACATGCGATTTTGCGGGCCGTCCGCGCTTTCGGCGCCCTCTGGGCGGCATTTTTACTACAAAATCACCCAGTCAAGTTTCAATACTAATCGCACTAAGTATATCGCCCACACTTGCGCACATGTACATCTCATTTACAGCAATTTTTCGCGGCACAGATTGAAATTTCCGATCCAGCCGCCATATTTCTCCAAAACCAAAGCGAAAAATAGTTTACTTTTTTCCAGCTTTCGATTTGGTTGCACAGTTTCGTGCCCAACATTAATAAATAAAATAATATTTTCCATTTGCTGATACCGTTAAAATGCTGCTAATAAAACAAAAAGGTAGAATAAATAAATCCTTTCAGTATTTTATTCGCAAAACTGAAAATTAGTTAGCATTACCTTTCAAATGCAAAATATTGCATCAGAATTTTTCCGAATTTGTACACTAAATCTGGCGGTGAATCACATGCTTAGTTAATTTTAAACTAAGTGGAACAATATGGCGGCGCCCTGTAAACTGAAAAATATTGCATGAGCAGAATGATGAAATTATCTAGCTACTTGATTGATGCTGTTCACTAGTTCTTAGACAAAATTTTTAGCGTGGTTATGAAAAAAACATTTTATAAAAAGACACCAAGAATTTTACTTTTATGTCTTGGGCTTTTAGTAGGTTTTGCTTCAGAAATTTAGTAGTAGTATGGTTTGCCTGTGATTGTTATAGCAGTGGACCTATTAAACAGCAGCAATTTTATGTGGCATTTGGTTTAAAATTTTTATGATGAAGATGGAAAACTCTTTATTAGGTAGGGTGGAGTAAGCAAGTCAAATCAAGAGATTTTTCAAAAAATAAGATTTTCTGAAAAATGCTCTTAAACAGTTTACATTACATTACACATTACTGTCATTAGGTTTGAATAAAATTTGTATGACACACTGATTATCGTTACTATATTTTAGTGCACATTAACGTGTGAAACTGGTGTGGCTGATTCGATAGCATACGTTTTTCCAACCCATTTCAAATCGGGTGGTTATGATTTGTATAACTGACACATATTTGCTATGTCAGTGATTTATTTACTTTATTTGATAGATACTAAAATTAAATGTAAATTACAGATAGATAAAGTACACTAATCTAGGCTAAAATTGTTTAGAAAGATGTGTTTTTTAATGTTTATAACGAAATAGGTTGGCCTGGCCTTGATATGGTGATTTCATTGTAAATGAATATAAGATTTTACTATAACGTACTGTTTTCCCAGATTATATTGATCATAATCAATAATCAGTTCTTAAGAAAATTGAAATTGTACTCAACTGTTTGTGAAAATCGTCCAAAAACTTTGCTAGGAAAATTTGTACATTTCATAAAGTTTTACAAGCATGCTTAATAACGCTGAAGAATATTTTTGCCATTGAATTTACACTGACAAATTTGATGACAAAAATTGCATGATACCACATGCGATAAGCAAGATTTTAAATAAATTAATTTGATGATAAATGCATGCTTAATAACTTAAAATACCTTACAGTTACTTTACATTATATTTGCTGCATTTGCTCTGTGTACTTGCAAACCAAAACCGTCCACAAGTCGGCACAGTTAAAACTACATTATGATGCTTCCAAGTAGAATGTACCAAAAATTTCGTCAAATATCAATTTTTTGTTTTTTCTAAAAACAAATGCTGAATATATTAGAAGTTTTGGAATTCTAGCATCAAATTATCAAGAAAATGTTGAAAAACACTAAAACTCCAATTTTATAATCCCGTACTCATTTTTCTGGCTAAAAACTAGTAATGCAATAGCAAAAAACTTTTATTTTCAAACTTCGATAGTAGCGCATGGAAGCAGTTATTTTACTTCAGGTTTTTTCTGTTAACAAGCCCAGATCTTCGTAAGGAAGAGCCATCTACTGGATTTAAACATAACTTCAATGTGTTCTTGCAAAATCCATAGCAAACCACACTTTCGTACGGTAGTTAAGTGTTTTGTATGGACTCGACAAAAAACAATGGCTGACTTTAACAGTGATTTTCTCAAGATTATGTTTTCTGTGTGCAACCTGCACCTCAACTTCAACGTGGATTGTCTGAGTTTAGAAATAACGTAGAGCAATGAACTTGGTATCAAAATGATCCTCATGAAATACAGATTCCGCATACAGTGTGCGAATAGCTAGAAAAGCTTAACTGCCGACTTATAGACGATTTTGCTAGCAACACAAATGTTGTTTTTTACATTCTGTTGATATTTGGTCAGTTGACATCCACTAGAAGTAGCGTTTATGTCAACGGCTATCTTAGCCTGGTAAATTTAATTGTGTCAGTTGTTTTTAAAATTGTTACACTGGACATTCAACATTTCATTCATGTTAAAGATGGCAAGTCTTGGGAGACTGTATTACATTTTTTTACAAGGTTTTTCAAGTAAAGTGGAACCAACAGCATTGAATTTCCGTTAAAAATAATGAGTTTTTTTTAACTGAACCGGATTACCGAAGCTGTACTGGCATGCAACCGCAAGCAGTGGATGTTTATACGCGGAGTGACCGGAGTGATTCTCCCACCGACATGTTTAATGTTTCAAACTTTGATCGTTCGGGTGAGTTCAAATTTTGCTTTTAAAACTCTATGATTTTAAGGAAAAGTTAGTAATAGTAATTAGTAATAATTGTAATTTTTTATTTTCTCCATAAATTTACAATAATTTGACAATAACATATACAAAAATACAAACAAACATGGGAGAAAGGGTGGTGAAAAACCAGAGGTTATCGAGTCTACCACCCTTCTCAGAAAGACAGTAAACAAAAAGACGCTAATGACAGCAGAACACAACTATTAAAAAAATACATACCGTATATACTCGCTTATAAGCCTACATCGCATATAAGCCGACCCCCTAAAATTGCTTTAAAATGGCCAGTTTTTGCAAAAACCCGTATATAAGCCGAAAATCAACTTGTCTAATTTTACTCCATACCCAATCAACAAAATTGATCCCTTTTTGTCACATTTTGTTAATTGGGTATTTTTGGTTCATAGAAATTTTTTCTATGTGAATTTTTTCTAAAAAAAAGTGGGTGGACGGCGATCCCCCACGATCCCCCTCCAATACACCACTGGTGACACACAACCAAATAAAGAGTCAGATAGCGATGAAAATGTGTGGCTGGAAAATTGGCATTAGTGTCTGTCCTTGTGTTCATTTTGTTTCATGCGCATATAAGTCGACCCCCTGATTTCAGTATTGTATTTTATAGTTCTAAATTCGGCTTATATGCGAGTATATACGGTAAACGTGTCCATAAATACAAAAAACAAAAATACAACAACAGCAAAAAAACAAATCATGGTTATCAGATATGCATGGCTAAACATTGTGAGATGAAATTTATATCAGTAACTTTAAGAGAAGTGATAGTTATCAACTGTTTGTTTCATGAAAGTTATAACATATATCTATAAAGAGTCTATGAATATACATGTGAATAGCAAAAAGAAAGAAAAAAGGTAAAAAAAGCAAGATAAATTGCCCTGACAATTGCAATACATTAATCGAAAAATTTTTGAATTTGAAAAATAACAAATTTATGATCCAGATGGTACAGCTGGTAAGGCATCAGATAGAGGTAACAGCAGATATTGCATAGCTAAGTGACAAATTTATGAACTACTGAGCAACTCATTGAAAATACCTCACAATTGTCTCTGCGCCAAATTATTGTCCATTTTGCCTGCAGTATAAGAAGCATGTTCAAATTACTGCATCGGATTTTGTGCCTGGCTGCCAGTAAGGCTGCTTCTCTGATATGTGTCTGACCTTCTGGTTCATGTATTTACGTGGGGGAGGCACGCGCCTTTGAACGCGCATGGGACCACTCTGCCGGTGTTAGATTGGAGGATAATTTTCATTGAAGAACTCCATCCTATCATTCAGCCTTGCCATTAAGCCTGTAACGATACATCGATGCATCGTGATAGCTTTTGTAACGGTACGCGTATCGTCAAAATGCATCAGCATCGTGATAATGTGAATTATTGATATTTAGTACAAGCTTGACCGCCCGCTGATAAAATCAGTGTGAAATTGTTGTGGAGATCGCTGGCATCTATTAGAATTACCTAGAACATTGTAGAATGTTCTGTTTGTATAATCGTCTTACCTTGTAGAATGTTCTAGAAGGAAACGTCTAGAATGTTCCCTGGCACCCTATATAAGGCGAAGCAGGCCGCTGAGAGAGACGCACGCAGATTTCTCACAGACGTACACTTACCCATTCTCTTGTATACTTGTATTTTCAGATGCACTTACACGTTTTCCAGATTCTCACGTTTAGCGTAATCATTTCGTGTTCCTTCATACTTTTGTGTTGTAGAATTCTCGTTTAATAAACTAGTTTAATTTGATGAAGCGTTTTCTGGTTTTCTCTACGAGCCTTCCGAGAGAAACAAAACACAATACGAAATCATTCAAACTGCGCTGTATTGAATAAGTGCAGCGAGTGCAGCATATATAAGCAGCTTAATCTTGACACGGGCAGACCTGCCTGCCAGCAGCCAGACAAAGCCAAGCCGTTGAAAGCGCAATGCGTTTCTATTAGTAGGTCAATTAAGTTTATGCTTACAAGTTTCTGAAATGGCTTGCAGGAGATGTGAACTAATCAATGCACCAGCGTATTTTAAATCAAAAAGTTTTGCATTTCTGGTGGCTTACAATACAATACAAGAGCTTAAACAGAAATCAAACAGCTTGCTGAATTATTTTAGCACTCTGCAATTTTAAAATTGTTTGATTAATCTAATGTATACATGTAATGTGTCAACAGCTTGATCTAGTTTTTTTTTATTAAAGCCTGCAAGTGTTAACTCAATGTGTATCATGATACGCATTGTATCGTGAGGTTAGTATCGCGACATGTATCGTATCGTATCGTGACTTAGGTGTATCGTTACCAGGGATGAGAATTTTCCGCGGATACGCAGAATTCCGAGTTTTTGGAAGACCAGTAGTGCCATTTTTGTAAATCACGTAAATTCGTTGAGAAAATTTTTACGGACCCAGTACATTATTTCACAAGCTGACCGCTAGTTGGCAGGCCGTCACTTTGTTTACATCCCGTACATCAGTGTAACCACGTGTATATCTCTATGTATAAAAATATAGAATCAATTGTGCGGAGTTATTTGAGTCAATTGCAGACAGTTTTTATATACTTTTGCATTGTAGTTTTGTGCGCAACATGCGCGAAATACAAATGCAACAGTCTTTTAGATGTAATTTATGATTTTTTTATTGTCCAAGATGGGCAATCATCATCTCATTCCAAAATCACTATCACATCTTGACATATTTGACTGACTGACTGACTGACTGACATATTATGAGTGACTCGACTTCGTTTTATCTGAAGCAAATAAAATATTTTCTGCTAATCCAACGTCAACAGGATAATTAACTGCTATAATGAAAATGTATAATAATATTCTGAAATATGAAGAAATGAAACTTACATCTTTGTCGCATCTTACTAACCTGCTAAAGAGAACTCGACTGACAAAATTTTGTGATAAAACGACACGACGTACTGAACAAGAATGACTTCTTTCCTATCCTGTCTGCAAAATAAGACCAATGGCCTGTTTCCTGTCCTAGCTCACCTGTCTATCAACAGCCTAAATTTGTAAAAAACAACCACAAGGAGGCACCACGTGCTTATATCAAAAACAAATTTCAATATTGGAATTCTTTAGTACCACTTTGTCTATTATTTAAAATAACCTCTACTCCTCTTGTGCAGTTTTTTATCTTGTGTGTATAGTTTTATAATGTACACCACTTATTTGTTTTTATATAGTACTAGATTTATATCTACAATAGCAATAAGAAATACTAATATACATTTTCAGGAACCGGCTGCAGTTGTCAGAACTCTCCTCAGAAATTCGTTGTTCCGAAGCCCAAGTTGCCGCCCATCGGCGTTTTCTGGGACATTGAGAACTGCCGCGTTCCCGGCGACAAGTCGGCCCTACTCATATCTCAGTACGTCCGACAGAGATTCTTCGCCGGACATTATGAGGCGGAGTTCGTCTGCGTGTGCGATATTAATAAGGAACGAAAGGAGGTAGGTGGGAAAGCACTTTCTGAATTAGTTTAAGCAGGGCGCGCTTACGAAAAGTCACGAAGTCCACCAGTTATGTCGTAATTTTGCGTATTATTAATTATGTCGTAAGTGACTGGCGGTACAACTGAAAATTTCTGTACGGCTGCAGTATAAATTAGCTTTGTGATTGGTAGACAGTTTTTTGCAAATCTCTTCGTTGTATTTCTTAAGTTTTAAGTGTTTACTGTAAAATAAACTAAACATGCTAAATGACTTGTCCTTTCATTTAACACACCACAAACAGTTTAAATGATAACTGTGAAATAAACTCAACATGCTAAGTGACTTGAATGTCCTTTCATTTAACACACCACAAACAGTTTAAATGCTAACTGTAAAATAAACTCAACATGCTAAGTGACTTGTCCTTTCATTTAACACACCACAAACAGTTTAAATGATAACTGTGAGATAAACTCAACATGCTAAGTGACTTGAATGTCCTTTCATTTAACACACCACAAACAGTTTAAATAATAACTGTAAAATAAACTCAACATGCTAAATGACTTGTCCTTTCATTTAACACACCACAAATAGTTAAAAGTGTAAGATAAACTCAGCATGTCAAGTGACTTGTTCTATCTCTTAAAATCGCCGCTAAATGAAAGAGTGATATCCCATGCTAATTTTATTGGGAATACAAAGTTTTGGATGTCTGTGTTCTGTCACTGCTATCTGCTTTAATTATTAATAACGCATGGCACGGACAAGATTGCTACTAATGTACTAGCTTTGTATAGAAGGGGTTGGCAACGGATTTTTACCTTAAAAGCAATTGAAATGGAAGCTGCTTAATAACAGAGAAACTTTCATTGTCTACATGCACATGTGATCCTTGAACTTCTCCAGGGCGCACGCCTGGGCAAGGTGTATGGAGATCCTGAGTTGCCCATACAACAGGAACCCCCTCTCTTCCTCCCTGGTATAGTCCAAAGGAAAGCGGAGCGATACGTTTGGCACCAGGTTGGCTGCAGGAGCTGCCGGAGTCAGTGAGCATGCTGCACTGGTCCGCCTTCGGGGCTCCACTCCTGATTTGGAAGGTTTACTCCTCTACACATGACCGTTGGGCCACTTGACCTCCTCCGTCCTCTAGCCGTTGGCTGCTCGTGCAGCTCCTTCGCCTAGTGTCGAGAAACAGTGTAGCCATTCTGTTAATGCTGTGTAAAACGAAATAAACAAGCATAATTTTAATTATTAATAACGCATTGCACTGACAAGATTACTACTAATGTACTAGCTTTGTATAGAAGGGGTTGGCAGCAGAAGTTGCTTAATAACAGAGAACCTTCCATTGTCTACATACACACGCGTTGTATACACCTGGTTATAACAATGAACGTTATACTTTTGCAGGTAATACAAGATCTTATTGACGGGCAGGTGAGTAGGAACTTTGAACATGTTGTCTTATTGTATACACGGCTTGCATTGGCAGTAACGCTGTATAAAACGTGTGGATTTAAACTCCCGCGATGACCGTCAGACGCAGCCATTTTAATCGCAGGTCGTTTTTTGAAACAAGTTTTGATAACATTGAGTACAGTTTGAAAAAATAATCAGAGCATTCGTAGCGCACGTGTTACTAATTAAGTAAAATTTTAAATTACTGTATCTTGTCAGTAAGATTAAAAATACGTTATTTCTTAGTGAGTGGTGCACCCTGGAGGGTGAGTCAGCGACACTTTACCAATTGGTGAGCACATTTTATATAATTAATAATTTTCTTTTCTATTTACATAAGTGTTACCATTTTTGAATACAGGTAACGGTTGTACATGTGAACGCCATATGTAAGAACGCTGCCGACGATAAACTGAGGCAAATCTTGAGACGTTTCGCGCACACGTACACGGCTCCGGCAACTATTATTCTTATATCTGGTAAGACCTTAAAAAGTAATTCAATTCAATTCAATTTTAATTTTTTTATCTCTTTATAATACTACAATAAAACATGATTAATAAAAGAATCGCTAATAAGTTTTGAAGAATGGTTAAAATGTATAGATAGGTCTAGAGCTAGAGAAAGGATAGCGAAAAGACTGTAAAGTCACCTAGTCTGCTATCCTTTACCGAATATAGATAAAAAGATTTTTAGACACTGGTGGGTATTAATGTTGCCAGTTTAATTTAGGAAACATTAATAATTTTAAAATTATGACATTTGCTGTGTAGTTAAGTAATCCAGAGTAAAGAAAATACATGTACTTTAATTAGCGGGCTACAAAATAAGGTCAATCTTGATTAAAACTAAAAATAGCATTTAGACTTTAAGTGGGAGACAGAGCAAATTTGATATGAAATGATAAAAACATTTGTGACTCTTGTGAGTTAGAAGAGTAAACATCTTACAGCAAACAAGAGCAGTGTAAGTGAGCAGACGATTCAGAACTGTTTTAGTCACGCACAACAACAGATTTTCTACGTTTTTATAATTATGAGAACTTTGTCGGCCAACTTACAAGGAATTTTTGTCATTTTTGCAAATAAACAGACTTAGAAAAGTATACTTTTTAATTTATTGCTAATTAACTTATTTAAATTAACATTTTAAGATATTTTTTTCTAATTTTTAACTATAGAAAGGAATTTAAGCATTACTTCGTTTCTAAAATTCGTTAAAAACCATTGCAGTGCACAGTAAGCTGATGACTCATACTTCTATACCTGTAGTACTACACCCATCGGTTAATAGGGTCAGTTGGTTAATCGTGTCAAAACACTTGGGTCCCAAAGTGAGTCTATTAAGCGGCGCCTGCTGTATAATAAAATAATAGATTTAAAACTTAATTAAGGCGGTCGACCCCAACTATTGACGACGTCACAAACTAACATAACTTTCAAGGGCGAAAACATTCCACGAGCGCGTTGCACGTATGGGTGAAAACGAAAATTGAAAATTGAGTGTGTTGTATTAAAACTAGGCAAGTTTTAAGGTAAAAATTCAAATTTCAAATTTACCGCTGCGCTCAAGCACGAGATGTCGAACATGTACAGTTCGTCACAAACTAACACATCTGAACTGAGAGGTACAACACCTGTTTTTTGTGCAACATGTTTCCGAAATGCAGGCGCTAGTGTCCGTCTATCTAGCGAATTACGAAATGCATGTAATAGCGGTGAATTAGTGGCGCGAACGTGAAATTATGTTTGTGTGGTAATAAATTCTTTCACGTAAGTCATTTTTAAAAAAAAGAATGTTTCATTTCAATATCTTAATGAGTAGATTGTTTTGGACCCTCTCTCTCTCTCTCTCTCTCTCTCTCTCTCTCTCTCTCTCTCTCTCTCTCTCTCTCTCTCTCTCTCTCTCTCCCTCTCTCTCTCTCTCTCTCTCTCTCTCTCTCTCTCTCTCTCTCTCTCTCTCTCTCTCTCTCTCTCTCTCTCTCTCTCTCTCTCTCACCCCCCTCTCTCTCTCTCCCTCTCTCTCTCCCTCTCCCGCTCTCTCTCATGTAAATGTGGTCTCCCTCAACAAGAAAACAGTCAAATCTGCATTGCACAAGAAACTGCCAATGTTTTATTGCAAAGCCCTTCAACAATAGCAGGCATTCGATACCTTCAGCGGTGACTGCACCTTATCGTTACTGATGCTCTCGGTTTCTGCGACGAAATCGTCGAAGAAGTACGTCTCGTTCGCGTGAGCCAGAAGCGCGTTGGAGGCGTGTGAACTGTGGAGACACACCACGTGGAAATTGTGCCTGTTCCTCAAGTCGGCTAGCTCCGCAGCGAAGTTAACATCGCCTGAAACAACAATGTTCTTACTTTATTATGAAAGGACATGCTGTATGTGTATTAAACAATGCACACTGGGCAGCAAACAAACAACAATGTTCTTACTTTATTATGAAAGGACATGCTGTATGTGTATTAAACAATGCACACTGGGCAGTAAACAAACAACAATGTTCTTACTTTATTATGAAAGGACATGCTGTATTAAACAATGCACACCAGTGGCAAACAAACAACAATGACATTGTGACAATGTGGGTAAATATTGACTTAACATGAAAGAATTATTACCACACAAAAGTAATTTCGCCTGGCTAGTTCTTCACTGTTACATGCATTTCGCCATTCATCTAGCATCTCGGCAAGTGGGCTTCTCTTAATGATTTCGTAGAGAGTAAACCATTTTCTCAAGGGGGGGGGGGGGGTGAAAGGTAATGTAATCCAGGTAAAAAATAGAATTCACAATTTCTCTAAGTACGTATTATAATGATTGAATGAGTTCGATGTATTATTTTTATTAAAAAAATTGATAGATAATTCGTTAATTATTAACAAAAATAGTTTGTACATAAAGTAAAACCGGACCCAATCTTAAACTGTAAGTCAAAACAATCTACTCTTTAAAATACTGAAAGAAAACATACGTAAGATGGTCATTGGCACCTGTATTTCGGAAACGCTTTGCATGGAAAACAGGTGCTGCACTTCTCAATTTAGACTTGTTCGTGTGTTATGCAGTACATGTGTCCAAGGACTCATGCCTGAGTGGTAAATTTAAACTTTCAATTTTTATCTTAAAATTTGCCGAGTTTTAAATACGACACTAATAACCTCGACGCTACATGGGATTATATATCATTACAGTATAAAAATAACTCAAAATAAATTTGTAATTGATAAACTGAACATTAAAATGCTCCATCTACTACATTAAATACCTCGTCTACTACATTAAATACTCCGTCTACTACATTTACATTTAATCACCATTATAATTGTAATGATATTTACAGGATAGAAACAGAAATATGCCAGATCCAGGTCCTCCTAATTTTGTAATGCATCCAAACATGCTGCCATCATAAATATTGGTAAGCATGCTGCCAATGCCAAGAACGCCAATGCTATTTTTTTGTTCAAAAATGACTTACGTAAAGAATTTATTACCACACAAACATAATTTCACGTTCGCGCCACTAATTCGTCGCTATTACACGCATTTCGTAATTCGCTAGATAGACGGACACTAGCGCCTGCATTTCGGAAACACGTTGCACAAAAAACAGGTGTTGTACCTCTCAGTTCAGATGTGTTAGTTTGTGACGAACTGTACATGTTCGACATCCCATGCTTGAGCGCAGCGGTAAATTTGAAATTTGAATTTTTACCTTAAAACTTGCCTAGTTTTAATACAACACACTCAATTTTCAATTTTCGTTTTCACCCATACGTGCAACGCGCTCGTGGAATGTTTTCGCCCTTGAAAGTTATGTTAGTTTGTGACGTCGTCAATAGTTGGGGTCGACCGCCTTAATTAAGTTTTAAATCTATTATTTTATTATACAGCAGGCGCCGCTTAATAGACTCACTTTGGGACCCAAGTGTTTTGACACGATTAACCAACTGACCCTATTAACCGATGGGTGTAGTACTACAGGTATAGAAGTATGAGTCATCAGCTTACTGTGCACTGCAATGGTTTTTAACGAATTTTAGAAACGAAGTAATGCTTAAATTCCTTTCTATAGTTAAAAATTAGAAAAAAATATCTTAAAATGTTAATTTAAATAAGTTAATTAGCAATAAATTAAAAAGTATACTTTTCTAAGTCTGTTTATTTGCAAAAATGACAAAAATTCCTTGTAAGTTGGCCGACAAAGTTCTCATAATTATAAAAACGTAGAAAATCTGTTGTTGTGCGTGACTAAAACAGTTCTGAATCGTCTGCTCACTTACACTGCTCTTGTTTGCTGTACGATGTTTACTCTTCTAACTCACAAG